>JACATO010002116.1:645000-939494 GCA_018389105.1 Nautilus pompilius | reverse complement strand
GAGCTATTCACAGCCATTAAGACCATTGCGCGTTAATGTATAGTTTTGTATTTACAACTAGGTAATTTGCAAGATCTCTACAGGCTCATTTATTGTGTAGAGAATATGCCTACCTCTGGATATTAGGTCGTTACAAAGGTTTTGCCGGTTCTTTTTTGCCGCAATAATGAGACTTCATATCGTTGCTGAACGTGAAGTTTATTAATCAAAGACAGTTCCAGTATAATCCCATTTTGAGGAAAATATGGAATTCTGGAGTCGATAAACTGTTGGAAAGCAGTTTCAGTTGCTGCTTGGTTGGAGAAGGGTTTCATATGGAGAAAGCTGTCGAGGTGTTTGAAAAGGTGGTAGTCTATGGGAGAAAGGTCTGGTGAGTAGGCTGGATGAGGGGGAACTTCGTACTCCAACGTGTTCTGTTTCTGAAGAGTCACTTTTGCAACACGAGGACGAGCATTGTCGTGGAGCAGGATTGGGCCTCTCCGATTCACCAATACTGGCTGTCGTTGGGAGAGTTTCTGATGAACATTTAATTCACGACAGTACCTTTCAGCTGTGATGGTTTCGACAGATTGCAAGAAGTTATAGTGGATGACACCAGACAGTGATCGTGAATTTCTTTGGTTGGAGGCTGGGTTTTGCAATCTGATTAGGTGCCTTGTCTCTGTCAAGCCAATGTGCTGATCGTTTGCAATTGGCGTAAAGGATCAATTTTTTATCACACGTAATGATTCCGTCAAGAAATTGGTCGTTTTTGTTTCTTATGAGAAGAGAAGAGCAGAGCAGATCTCCGATCGACGATTTTGTTGTTGTTCATTCGACTCGTGAGGCACCCACTTGTCGAGCCTTTTCGCCTGGTCGATTACGCCAAGATGCTGGGAGACAGTTGCAGTGCTCACGTCGAGCTCTCCAGCAATTTCTCGCACTGTTCTTTTTGGATCGGCTTCAGCTGAGGCTTTCAGACGGTCGTCATCACAGCTGGAAGGACGTCCGCTAGGTTCCTTATCTTCGAGGCTCACATCTCCTGATCGAACCGTCGTCGAACTGTGCGCTCATTTGCTCTGTCCTCGCCCCATGATCGCTTAATGTAACGAGTCGCCTCGCTCGCTTTGCAGCCCAGTTTGAACTCGTGAAGCAAAATAGCACGGAAATCTTTCCTATCCATGCTTCACTCAGATCCATGAGATAAATATCCATTTTATGATTTTTAAAAAGGTAGATGTCGCATAATGTATGCCAAAGCACACACTACAAAACGATATATAACTTATCTACATACACCTTCACAAACATGCACAAAATGAACCCCAAATTAACATAATATAAAAACATCAGATGTGAAGAGTTTGGACTTCCTCGATCTCACCGACTCTCAGCAGCACTGGTTGTGCGTAACTTCAGAGTCTTGCATAGATTTGCCGCGTGGAGCAGCCTTCTCTAGCTAAGACAATGGTTTCCATACGTTTGTCAGTTGGTATTTTTTTTATGCAGGAGCCATAGTATTCACCAGACTACAAAGATATCACTGCCTATACTTTTATAGTCTTTCTACAGGCGTGGAAGCTTCTGATTGTTCCCATGATAACCAGTCACAGTACTAAATCAACACATGAGATGCAATTCTATCACGTGTTTTTTTTGCATTTCTACCCAGTTTTCCGCCTGTTTCTACAATTATTACTGTAAATGTATCGTCTCATTGCTGGATAATGTTTCAATCTCAGTCCTGATACACACTGAAGAAGATTAAATATTCTCTCCATGCCTGATAGATTATTTTATTAATCACCCCACGTGTATATGCTGATGCTGTAGTATTATTTGAACATATAACAAGATATATAAAACCAATATGTTGTTATTAATGTATCCGCTTTCTGGTGATCTTTGGCGAGTTTGCGAAGTCCCTCGCTGGATTGCGTCTTTCATCTGTTCATTAGAAACGAGAGAGAGAGAGAGAGAGTTTGGAATCCCTTCAGGATGCCACAAAGCCTTCCATCACCAGGTCTGAAGAGAGAGATATATCTCACCTTGTAGCTTTTCCAGTGACTGACGCCGCCGCCCCCTCTTTCCAAATTTCGGATTCGAATTTCCAGGGGTGGCGCGACTCTTATCGGTCGCAGCAGCCCCCGACAAAAGTCCATTTTGTACACATTTCGCATCGGCTCGGGCGAGATTTAGTAGCCGCGTCCGTCAAAACCTGTTTAGAATTCCGTCACCCCATCCCCCCGTATTTCCAAGTAACACGAACCGGTATCACTTCCGTGGCACTCGGTGTGTCTAACTTAATTTCGTCGGTTGTGACTTGGGCGAGGATATTTCAGCGAGTTGTTACCGTGGCAGTTCGGGTTGCGGCTGAGCACCGTAAGGACTCCTCTCTCCCCCCCCCACAAGAGCGACCGATGACGGATATGCTAATTACGTCTCGTGTCTCCACCTTCGCCGAGCCGGCAGGAAAGGTATAGCGTTTTCAAGAGGTAAAAAAAAACACAAACAAACAAAAGTGTCTAGATTACTACACGATACGATACATAGAAACCTGGTTTGCGTTAGGGTTCTGTCCTTAGACTCCCTCTCCGAGCTTTACCGGAGAAAATAGGACAAGGGGTTTACCACCGCCCCCTACAAGTATCTCTGACTTCTTCCCAAAAGTATCTGTTAATGAAATCCGCTCTACAAGAGAAAACTCTGCTTACAGATTCGATTGGTTAACAATGAGCTTTTAAAAAAGAAAACGCTTGAGATTCTCAATAATTCGGGTTCAGATATCCACTGAAAGCTGCAGTATATGGTCCAATTGAAACCACGTCTAGCATACAGAGAAAATGTCGTTTTTGCATTAACCTTTGCAAAATAAGAAAGAGTTACCTCCCATGAGAATTATAGTGTTGGGGGACAATTTCAAATATCCTGTTGCATACTAGCACAGAATAAGTTACCATTACATCTTTATTGTGGGAAGTATGCGACATTATTTAGTCGAAAGAAGAGCTCTCCCGATTTGTACATTCAGTGCGATAGTTTTACGTGTTGGCCAATTTCTTCAATAATATAATTAATAATAATAATAATAATAATAATAATAATAATAATAATAATAATAATAATAATAATAATAATAATAATAATAATAATAATAATCTAATAATAATAATAATAATAATAATAATAATAATAATAATATAATAATAATAATAATATAATAATAATAATAATAATAATAATAATAATAATAAATAATAATGATTTCTCTTCGGTTCAGTGCGCAATATTATCCACGAGACAGGTAAAACAAAATTCAGTCGACATATTTCCGGTACTCTAAGTAGCCCTGGTGATGGATTGGCTGATGAAGCTGCCGACTTTAGAGTTTAGCAGGGTCTTCTCTTTCTTTCCTGTCTGCTCCGGTTTCCCTTTTCTTTTTGGGAAACTTATAGTCCAGGTATGGAAATCTTCCGATCGAACGCTTTCTACTTTCCCAACTGGCATTGACTGAGAGTTCCCCAACAGAAAGCAGCAGGGTTAAAGGGCAACCGCCAACCCCCAAACACTGGTTTGTTTAGATAAAAGAACCATTATTAATTATTTGTGCCCTTAGCGGAATATGCAAATTAGCTTAATGTCTGACGGCCCTTGCCAAGGACTTCACGAATACTTTTCGCTGTCTCTTTTCCCCATAACAAGCGACGTGCTCTCTTCATGGCACGCGCCGGCCGTGTGGGTTTCCTCCCACATCTAAAAAAAAAACGAAGGGAACTAGTAGGGAGTTTGCAGGTTAGTTGTGGTGAGGTTCCGTGGACCGGTCGAGACCTCCACCCAACCCCTACCCTGGTAACTGGCGTGGTCACCAGGTCGATTGCTCCCACACCCCCACACACACTAGCCCGTGTCCTCGATCCCTCAGTCAGGTCTGGGGGAGGGGTGGTAATTATTCGTCTACAAACCGCACACACACACACACACGCCCGATTTTTGGGGGACAAGAGACAGGGTAGGGTGTTGGTTCTTGTGCTATTCTTAAGATCTCCGCTGTTCTGCGCGATCGATGCCCAAACAAATGTATTGGAGATCATCACCAATCTAAAGGTCCTACTACAGAATACATCATCGAACTACAAGCTTCTTTCTCGGGGCCGCTAAATTGTCTTCTCTCTCCCCCCCCCCCGACCCCTTCCCCCCCTTTTGCCCTATGTATAAGTATGAAGACTTCCCACCGGGCGGCGCAAGGTTATTTTAGAGTGGGAAATATTTCCTAACTTGTTTTCCTTTCAGCGAGAAGCCAGACGTCGGTTGCAGGAACCCAATCCCTATGTGTCCCACCGTATCACAGATGTTTGCGGGGCCCCCAGACTGCCCCTTTTTGTTTACCGAGGCCGCTGTGAAGGAGACTGCGGCTGCTTTTGCATCGGCAGGTAGCAGGGGCGGTTCGTTGCTGAGCCGGAAGGTCGCGCGTAAGACGAAACTCAAAGACACAACGAATCGAGTCGGGTCCACGAGACCTCCCTCTTATCTTCCGCCTCTGATGACGGGAGAGCTGTCGGGGACCGCCTCTTGCAGATTCTCCAGAGCGCACATCTTCCTTTCTAAGGCGAGAAAACGGAACAAATAAAGATTAAAAAGAAATAATATTATTTGTAGAAGATTTCTGTTCCCTTTATCGCGGTTGTATATTTGTTTTCGACAGGCTTCTGTAAAAAAATATATAAATGAATAGTCTCGTGCGGATTTAAACCGGACAATCTCTTTGCTCTGTGTTTTTCTCTTTCCCCAGTTGGGATCCTACGCCACCAATCGTTCGGTTAGGTATTTTCTGGTCTGATTAACCAGCTCCGCGGAGCCCTGGCCAGAAGCAAGCGCCGAACCGTCCAGATGACCACGCCCCACGCGCCCGACGGGCCAGTCCGACACACCCCCGACTTTTCCCTACCTTTGGGAGGGAACCGTGTTCTCCTCTCTCTCTCTCCCATCTCCATCTCTCGTCTCTCTCCTCTCTCTCTCTCTCTCTCTCTCCCGCCATCTCCATCGCTCCTCTCTCTCTCTCCATCTCCATCTCTCTCTCTCTCTCGCTCTCTTCTCTCTCTCCATCTCCCTCCATCTCCATCTTCTCCTCTCTCTCTCTCTCTCTCTCTCTCTCTCTCTCTCTCTCTCTCTCTCTCTCTCTCTCTCTCTCTCTCTTCTTATTTAATACTTTCCTATTTTTTCACTTTAAAAAAAAAAGATTTTGATTTGAAAACCGTCACGTGGCGTTTGGCTTTATGGATCACGGAATTCTTAGCGGCTCTGATGCGGTTTCAAAGAAGACTGTATTCAGCGAGTAGCTTATTCCGCGACACCTGAGGTAGGATACAATTTAAAAATAAAAATAAAATGGTCCTTAAGCGAGAGAGAATCGAACCAAAGAGCAAGAAGTGGCGGCTATCGGCTCTCTCGGTGACGAGAGCGGAGAGTCGGGGAGATGACTGGCTGTTATTACAGACCGCGAACCTGGCGGCCGGCGACAGAGTGTGGATCGGGGTCGGTGTTTCTGGTTCCGGCCGCCAGGAGGCATGCTGAGAAGAAAAACACGTGGCCCGGCGCTGTTACTCGGCTTCCACTGTTGCAACGTGAAAGCTTCTGTCCAATGGGCTTTTTCCTGTCGCTCCGTGCTTGGAATACCGAAAATTCGGCCCCCCTTTTTCTATCGTGTTTACACAACTGTGCAAGTTTTACTAACGATAAAGGACTCGTAAAACAACATTTGTTCCCCTACTTTCACCCCGACCACCTCCATCCAGGCCAAACTTTCTACCTCCGTTCTTAACGCTTACTGGAAATACGAAGCCCCAGTGAAATTCTTTGGGCACTCGTTCAGTAACTTGCTGAATTGTGTGTCCTTATAGCACTAGCAACTTCTAGCATACTTTCCCCTGACAGTCACCTCAGTACGGAATCCATGCTTATGGTCTTTAACTACTACATATTACTTAAAATAGACAGAAATTCCGTGTCCTTATAAAGCAATAATAGAATAGCCAATTTACGCCTAGCTGTTTCCCTACCTATATAAATCATTATGAAACTATTCAATGTACTCGCGATATCATGTTTTTACAAATCATTATATAAATACAGACAAGGTACATCTGTCTATATAAACCAGTATCAATTAGTCAGTTTGCTCACAAAGATTTCCAATTGATATAATCCATTATTAACTACCAGCGCCATAGCGAAGCTTGTATGTGTTTTGATTATTTAGTTAGCAAACCTAGAAGCTCTTCTAATTGGTTAATCAAACTAAGAGCTGGGATCTAGCTTTTTAGCAAAGCGGAAATTAGAGGCACCAGAGAAGAAGGCGAGAAGTTAGAAACAAGGCTTCCCCGTCTCTGGTCCAGATTTAACAGCAGCAGCATTTAAATGTGACCAACCCAACCATCCTGATGATTTTGGATTGCACGTTAATTCGTCTATAGAACTAAAGGTTAATCTTAAAGCACAAGCTACTTGTAAAAAGTGACTGGTCTCTTGAGAATTATGATTTCAAAAAGGATGTAAAAGAGGAGCACGGGGTTTCCGTTGTGTGTGGCTACATCAGTATTCACCATGGCCTATTCCCCACACCTAAAAGGAGCGATTTGCTAAATATTGCACAATTTTCCCACATCATGGAACGCAGGGAGCCTTCACCAGGGCACCTTTTACTGGTACCATAAACGTGGGAGAAGTCGTATTCTAACTGCTTGGCACAGAAATGCACCTGGTTTGCGATGTGCTCCATAAAAGGGGAAATAATGTGTTAGTAAATTTTAAAAAAAAATGGACACATTGAGTTGTTAGAGTTCACCGATCTATTCCCTTCCATCCATGAAGCAATCCATATTGGTTTAAGATCACCAGTAGCAACCTGCACAGCAGAAAGTCGTTTAGCGCAATAGAAGGGTGAAAACATGGCTGAGGTCAACAATGGCAGACGATCGTTTGTCTGGACTTTGCATGATAAGTGCTCGTAGAGCTACAGCTGACAAGCACCAACTTATTCAAAAAGTAAAGGATAGACATGGACTGGATGGACCAAGGCGTATACAATTTGTATGGAATAAAAATCCTCCCTGTTCCGTTAGTTATTGTTCAGCTTTAATGGGGCAGTAGTACAACAGCTAAGGAAGCAATAGTACGTCGGGAAAAACAAAACTAATTTAGGAAGATGCTAAATGAACCAGAAGAAATATAAGTAAAAACAGATCGATCAAATACCTGGGATAGGAAAATAAAAAAACAACAAAACAATTCGCACCTTTTTATCTTATGAGTTAATGTGCTTTCCGCATTGATATTTATCAATTTGCTCGCTCCAGTAATTTATCCTATGTAAATTTTTGTCACCATCTCTCTCGCTCTCGCCTCTCATCTCTCTCTCGCTCTGCTCTCTCACTCTCTCATCTCTCTCTCTCTCTCTCTCGCTCATCGTCTCGCTCTCTCGCAGCTCTATCTCTCTCTCTCTCTCGCTCTCTCTCTCTCCTCTCTCTCTCTCCTCAGCTCCTCAGCTCTCTCGCTCGCTCTCTCTCATCTCTCATCTCTCTGTCCTGTCCTCTCTCTCTCTCTCTCTCTCTCTCTCTCTCTCTCTCTCTCTCTCTCTCTCTCTCTTGCTCTCTCTCTCTCTCTCTCTCTGTCTCTCGTCTCTCTCTCTCTCTCTCTCGCCATCTATCTCTCTCTCTCTCTCTCTCTCTCGCCTCTCTCCTCTCTCTCTCTCTCTCTCTCCTCTCTGTTTATAATACATATTCTCCGGCTTTATGCACTGCTTGCTATCTAGGAGTTGTGGCTGCGCAGCTCGTACACTATAAAATTATAAATAGGCCCACGTACCTTCACGCATATATAGTTAGAGAAAAGAAAAAAATTTATATGTTAAATTCTTGCCAAAAATTAATATAACTCACTATTATTTTTAGAAATATCAGGTTTGGGCAAATAACAGATAGCAAATTATTTAAACCGAACACGGGTAAGATGGAACATTTCTAATTCCCTATATTCCGAGTCATTGATACAAGAATTAATTTCCATGTAAACATCTTACTGACGGTAAAACTAATTTAAAAAAATAAACGAAGGGAGTTAAATGTGTCCATTTCTTTTTTTTTAATAATAAAGGGTTTTCTTGTCTTTTTTAAAAAAAAAAAAGATTTCAGAACCTCGAAGATTAAAGGTTTTATTTATTTTGTAATCGCTATGTTGATTCTGACGTCTTCCGTGACCATGCTAAGAGGTAGTCAGTCTATGACGTCACCATCAAACGTTTCTATAGCGGTTGTATTAACTAAAAAACTAATTTACCGCTGTTAAAAGGTACCTGACTTCATGTACAACTAGCAGGTAAAATACCCTAGAAAATTCTTATTGCACTTACAGTTTTCTCGAGAAATCTAAAGTCCGACTTTCGGTTCCTTTAATTTGATGTTTTTTAATGGGGATAGGCGATGGTCTTCGTAATCAAAGATAGCCAAGCCTGTCGCCATTGTTACTCTCGAGGCGGCCACTAATCCATCCGGAGCGAGAGGAGAGTTTATTAGTTGGTAACTTAGAAATCCACCCAGCCAAAAAGAACCACCGAGTCTAGATTATAAAACTTAATAATTTGAGCCGGATGTTGTAGATAAACTAAATTTGAAAGCCGATCTCTTGTGCCAGAGCCGATGGAGCAAACTGTACCCATGGCGGATAACCGACTCATTGGTTGTTTACAGTATTTTTGGGGAGGTGAGACGGTGAATTTCTTGCAGTGTTCTCCAACAGGAGCGCGGCAGCCCGAAGCGTTGGTCGCTAACACAACCCTTAGCAACCAATGGGTTCGAGACAAAGTCCGACCATCTGAATAGTTGAGAACTACGAATCAGCTTGATGGCGACAGGCTACGGGCTGAAGTGCACTTCCGGTTCTGCTGACCCTTATCAACATCGTTCTCTATGAAGTACTAAACATGTAACAAATTTAATGTAAACTTTAAATTCTAAAATTTTTTTTTTCAGGTTTGTGAAAGCTTTTTCAACTCAAAAAAAAACTCCAAAAAAACTAGAAAAATGTTTTGCCTAAGATTACACTGCGGTGAGTTTCTTTTCTCACGTTATTATCGTTTTTTTGAATATTAACGAGAATTCTTCAAAACCGTGCAGTTTTTTTTTAAAAAGTTCGTGAAACGGTTGAATCATACAGCTTCGCATATATATTACCAACACCGATGTCATTGTCAGTATCAGTGCTTGCTTGGTATCATGGTTTCTATCTGTGACAGTTTCGTGTAATTTTTTCCTCTGTGTCAGTGTTTTTAACCTTCATCAGCGCCTTTGTCCGTACCATTCCCGCCATCCGGTGAACTACATCACTGTCAGCACTGTCATCCGTTGCATGTGTGTTTGATAGCTTACCAATCTAAGTACCGCTATGAATATAGTAACTGGAAATTTATCTGCATCACTTTATTTTATTATGGATATCAGTAAGATATCTAATCTGTAATAGCATCAATATTTATGTCAGAGTACATTATCTTACCTACAGTGTTGGAAACGCGCACGTGATATGCAAAACGTATATACGTGCACATTGTATTATTACAAAAATACACAAAAACAATGCATTAGTATTTGCTATGTGAGCCATTTGGTTTTTAATAAAGAATGACAACTTGTTTTCGAGTTATCAAAGTATGACAATAAAATGTTCGAAACAGCCTGTAACAATTTCCACAATTTATCCAAGGTATTTGGCTGCTGTTTGACTTTCTCAGTAGCCTATATATATAACGGCATACAGCCTCAGTGATGCTCAAAGCGGGGGTTTGTGCAGGCCAAGACATCTTTGTGAGTGCTCCATCAGCCTCTACGTCCTGTATAGTTTCTCACCCCACTGCCTATTCCAGCCCTGCCGTTTGGTTGCCTCCCCGTGCTGATGTCTACCCTAACGTTAGCGAATAAACTTTAACACCCGCCATTGCGACCAAGTGTCTGGATAAAGTCCCTACTGACTTAACTCAATGTCTATCACGCAAAGAACGAACCCCGAAGTGCTCGACATCACTTCTGGAGAGCTTGGCCCTTCTTCATCGATCACGTGTATCGTCGGCAGTGCCAGTTTCGCGCATCTTCAAAGTCATGCACACAGTTCGTTCTGAAGCATGAAGTCAGGCTGCAATCTGCCTCGCAGACAAACCTTTGCTAGCCGACACATTCATTTCTGTTCGCTCGTCACGTGATATTCCCCCCCAAGAGCCATAGTATTCACCGCACTACAATACTACCACTCTATGCTTTTATAGCCTTCTGCAGGGGGGCACTTTCTGACCGCTTGTATGACAACCAGCCACAGTGTACTACTATATCAGCACTGTATATTTTGAAATTCATTAGAATGATGACTAATTGCTGTTTTGCTGGAGTAATTCTCAACATCTGATGAAACTGGATTTTTTTAAAAATCATTTAGTACAAAACCGAGGTCCACACAGTTTTACATAACAGCCCTCCACATTAAGCGCCACCAGATTTTCCTTCCTATCAGCAAAGCTTAAAGACAGCAACAATAAGGTATTTTTACTGGTTGAGTGAATCTACCTTTTTTTACTTCAGCTTTGAGCCTGTTGTTTGCACTCTTAGTCAGGCCTCGTGCGCTTGGTGACACAGACGGGACACGAGCTTTCAATCGAGAAAATATCGATGGGTCCTTTGTTGCGTTGGATTCGTCAGGGTGGCCGGCTGTTGTCCCATGCGCGTCCAGGCGATCGTGAGTGAGCTAAATGAGCCGGAAAGTTGTGGATCGGTAAAGAGCGGGGATGCGAGTAAATATCTTCCACCAACAGGTCGCCATTTTTGTAGGTACAGAACATCCCTTTCGCTTATACTGCTTCCGCCCCATTTGGGAAAGGCGCTAGTGACAGTGGTCACATGAAAGTCCTTTATACGTCACGGGCATCAAGACCAGGTGGGATAAGGGTTATTTATCCCTGTAATCCGGGTATGGAATGTTTGCGATGCGCTCGCGCGAATAACGACGCCCCGGAAGGGTGCCCCCCCATGGGCTCAGCAACCTTGTCTCCTTGACATAAGAGCTCCGGTATTGCCCGCGGTACACGTTTGAAAAATATCGGAAGTTATTTCCCTATGACTAACGAAATAAATAACTTACCACAAAGTGAACTGAATATATTTATTAACAGACCTGACTTCTGCGTTCTCCGTAAGAGTGGATCCCTAACAGCTTGGATTTTAAAAATGAACTATTTGCCATTCCATCTTTACATTCCGCCATGACCGTTCAAAGGAAACCCGGCCAAAACGTCATAGGCTGTAATAGATTTTGGCCGGGTTTCATTTGAACGAACAATCACCCATGATAAGGTCCAATTATACCCGCTAGGTCTGCATAATGACATTACATTAATGAATTGAACCGCCATACTTAACGGGATGAACAGCCATACTTAACGGGAAAATGGGACGATTTGTAAGCTAAATAAGCAATTTCCGAGATCTCACAGGTCAGGGTTAGAGGTATAAAGGCCGACGTTTAGATGTGGCCACGCCTGATTGGAGGAATAATTTGTCTAAATTACCAAGGTGATGAAAAATCCTTAGCTACGACTGCGGTTACGTCTACACACGAATTAAAACTTCTCTTTGTATTATCTTTTTGTCGTTGCAGAGATTCCAATGGAGAGGGAAAGACGCTGGATGCGCAAAACTATCTACTGCAACTGTCAGCATGCCTTCAACGTGTACCAATGTTGCTGCTGGTTCTGTATGGTTAGTTGTTTTAGAGGTCTCACCTTGATGGCATGCACCGGAATTGCCGCCCGGAAATAGCCGCAGAGGCCTTATGGGTAATAGGGAAGCATGATGCGCCATCGACAAATTTTTATCCAAGAATATTCCAGATACAGAATTTTTTAAAAAAAAAAAAAAAATTTCTCCACAAAAAGTTGTATTTTAAATTCATAACTGATTTCAGTCTCGTAAATACGGACCCAAAATACCTCTTATATTGGGGGCACACTCTTTGTATGATTTGTCTATATTCAAAAGTATTAATTATTTTTTAAAAAGGGACACTGGGTTCCGCCATGGCCAATCTTGATTATTTTGTATCAATGTATGAAATAAGAGTAACTCTACCCACCATCAAATCTATGCTCACGTAACTCGGCGCTCTACCCGTGTCCACTTCTAGACGCGTGCTTTTGAATATTTCTAATTCACGGTCTACGGGGACTTTCTCGGAAATCTTTTATTCGCGTCTTAGATTCCAAACTGTCTCAACCGGAGAAGTCGCCTGGAAGCATGTTAACGTAACGTGGTCGCGCACGTTCGGTAGGCTTAACTCGACCTCATCAAGCGGAATTAGGAGATCCTAAGGTAATCCGGAACTCTCGGCCATGGCTGAGGATAGACCGTCTCAGTGGGTTAGCGATGTCAGGGCGCAGAAATACTTCGCGCGCACACGCAACTCCCTGAAAATGTTTGTTTATTTATTTATATATATTTTTTTTAAATTTTAGTCAAAAGCAGAAGCGATGAACGCCACCGGCTTTAGTTGTCCTTTTTGCGAGCAGGTGAGTCATATGTCCGTAGAAGTCCGGTCGGAAGGCGGAGCCCGCAGCGCCCCGCTCTCTCACTAACCCCGAGACTTTGTTTTCGTCTTTTTTTCTTAAATAAATCCGAAAAAAAATTCGTAACAGCGCCAAGGAGGCTACGGGGCCTTTGGAGTAGAAGGTGAGGGGGAGAAGAACGGGGTCCTGGCGCCCTGCGCGCCCCCTTCAGGATAACAGGGGGGGTTATCTCTGCTTCCCCGTGTATCAACTGTTTGATTTCCTTATACTCGCAGGACCGCCCCCCCCGTCAACGCCGGTTTAAACGGGGAGATAACCCGCTAGAATTCTTTTAGACATGACGTAAATGTAAGTAAATATTACAGGAAATGGCCCCATTTCGTCCTGAAACCCAACTCAAAAAGGAAATTACTTTGATCACCAGTAGTGTTCAATGCTCCCACGTGATCATCGACCGAAGCTGATTAACCCTAACACACCGAAAATTCCGGATGAGATGGGAGCTTTCTTTCATAAATGTTATTTAATGTATAGATTGGCAGCGGTAATTGTGAGCTCCCTAATAGAATGTCACCTACTCCTTATATAAATCAACTGATTACACGAACTTATGGCTGTCATGGAATCCACGTGTAATAAAACATCTCAAACTTGTGTCACAGATAATTTCTCTTCAAGATGATCGCCTTTATGCTCGATGAATTACTTTATTCCTGATTACACGAACTTATGGTTGCCAGTCTGTGTCCATATGGTAAGAAAAACAAACAAAAATACTCAGCGCCACCTTGAACACTTTTTAGCAAATCTATTGTGCCAGAGTAATGGTGGCCGTGCGGGCCAAAGCTTACTACTTTATTACGATAAAGCCACCAGACCATAAGATCAACGCGGATAAAGTAACTGATTCTGATGTTCTACTGACGTATCCAGATATAGACCCGAATTGTATTACTGTATTTGGTATTGTAAACAAGGGTGTTTCTACAACTCCCCCCCCATCCAGTTTGTGTTTCCCCTACTCGTGCTTGGATTGTAGTTACACGCGCTTCCCAGAAAGGTGAACAGTTTCCATGGTTTTTACTCAGACCTTCATACAGGCAGCTGGATGCTGATCCGCTTTCTCTCTGCAGTCGCGGCGCCTTTTGGATTTATTCGGATTGGTCGCGCTGGGTGGATACGGGCCACGATGTCTAGATCTGGCCTGTGGAGACGACAAGTCGCACTGCTCGCGTACCTCGCGAAATTCTAGCTCCAAAATTAGTGGAATCTTTGCATTTTCTTCCTGAACTTCTCGGCCCACGTCCTGATGGATTTTCCACAAAAGGGTCGCTCTTTCTCGTCTCTTATCTAGAAATGTCCCACCCCCATCCCCAAGATACTCACTCTGGTTGAGATCTGGTCTCTTACTGAGGCAGAGAATAGGGAGTCAAAAGTGTCATGCTGTTGTCCTCTGGGAGGGGGATCCTGAGATTATCGTGTATAAGAACAGATAACCGGGGCTTCTAGCGCGAGCCATCTCATACTCATGAGATGCAATTCCAGTTCATCGCAGACCCTTCGCCGAAATCACCTGTCTGAGCCGATGTTCTTCTGTATGCTGACTTGTTAATCGCTACTCGGCACCAGATCATCGTCCGATTATCAATACACTGCAACAGTAATCGGCTTTTATCTGACCGGTGGATCATAACCTACAAGTTCCACCTGTTGCGTGAACTGGCTAAATAGAAGAGACCGATCGATGCTTGCGCCGTTCATACAGGTGCTAGGCCATAGACGGCTTAGTTGATAGTCGGTTTGCGACCAGTAGCGAGCCCGGCCTCTTTTGGGCCGATGGTCCGCCCGCCATCTCTGCGCTTCAGACAAATTCGGTGCCCCCCGAGTGTACGCAGTGCACCACCCACATACATACATGTAACCCGTGTCAAACGTAAGTTATCATTCATCATATATATATATTTTTTTTTTTTAACTTCTTTTTAGATGCACGGACGTTCATATCCATCCAGGTGGTATAACTGCCATATCTGAGTAACTCTGCGACTTCATCTGTTTCTTCAGTACCCGAGATGACACCGAACAGTTACTACCTTTGACGGCATTACAGCAGATAACGGAAACAATAAAAAAAGTTATTTGAACAATTCAAAAAGTGAAATCTTGTAAATTTATTGTTTGTTTCTCGCTGATATTATCTAATGCTAGTGATATTAGAAAGCCCGTGGACAGTGTAGAAACATGTGGAGGCAGTGTAGAGGCAGTGTAGAGACAAAGCAGAATTAGGGCAGATATGCGCACATGGAATACATTTATAATAGCGACAAACCTAGAAAGTGTACAGATGAAATATATCCAGTGTAGAGACAGTGTGAAATAGACCGCCTATTGGAAGGGTTCAGGCAGTGTAAACTCTGAGAAAGAGGGCAGGGTGCTGAAATCGTTTGCTCAACAGAAATACGACCGCCTGCACGAGTTCATCTGGAGATTCTGTTGAGCAAATTTAACAAAACCACGATCCTTCAACCATGGAGGGGGCTTTTCGTGGATACTTCCGCAAACAGCCCCGGCCAAAAGTTTTGCATCAGCGTAAGAATTTTTCGGAATTCTTGTTGTTGCCGACAAAGTTACATTAGACCCTCATTGCTCTCAAGTTCATCACACACACACACACACACACACAATGGTGAAATGGCCAGAATTGAAAAAAAAATTTTAAAAAATGTGGCAATTTGAAATCTAACATGCAAAAAAGAAAATAATTCTAGAAAAAACACCTTACAGAGCTCGATGACAGGTGTGGTGTCTTCGTTAGAAGTATTCATTATGAGACATTCAGAAGCGGTCGCGGGTACGGAGTCAGGCTAACATTTAAATACTGATTTTGTTATTGTTATTTCTCAGAAGATGCAAAACTTTTGTCCCTTCGTGTAGATCGCAACCACTGCGATTTTAAGTTACAAGAAATACAAAATCTTTTCAAAAAGTATTATTTTAGTAAAATTAAATTAAATTATATTAAATAGATATTATTTTGAAAAACATTCGAAAAGATTCTATTTTATAAATATGCAACTAATAATGTATCTCAGTTTATTTTATTCTTAACCTTACTATTATAGTATCTTTTGTAGTAAGTTTTTTGTAAATAGATATAATAATGTCCTCTCTCTCTCTCTCTCTCCGTGACTCTCTTTCTGTATTGACGTCATAACTCTCTCTCTGATGTCATCTTTCTGTACTGACGTCATATCTCTCTCTCTCTCTCTCTCTCTCTCTTCTCTCTCTCTCCTCTCTCTCTCTCTCCCGTCTACTCTCTCTCTCCGTGACTCTCTTTCTGTATTGACGTCATATCTCTCTCTGATGATTCATCTTTCTGTACTGACGTCAATCTCTCTCTCTCTCTGATGTTCATCTCTCTGTGCTGACGTCATCTCTCTCTCTCTAACTATCTCTCTCTCTCTCTCTGACTCTCCATTCTCCGACTGTCTAAAGCTAAACTACTGTAGTCTAGCTACAAAATTTTAGAATGTCAACACGGCTTGATGGCAAGCAAATTCAGCGGTGATCCGCAAACTTTCGTAGTGCCAGCGCGAAATGGTTTGAAAATGAAACTGATAGATAACCTGTGTCCTCTGTGGACTCTTATAAACGGCGATGGTTCCTGGATTCATTGTCGCATCTATTGGCGGTTGTTGGTCGTGCGTGCTGTCACTGAATGCAATATGATCGCGCGAGGAAGGTTTTTCTCTTTTAAAATGTAATTCTTTCAGCGCCGGATATTTTAATAAATTTCTGGTGTTTCCTCGTCAAAAGAATCAGTCGAGAAACGGAATAACTTATTATTAGTTGTGCCAAAAAAAAAAAGAGCAAAAGTTATCTCCCTGCGTAAATACGCTCTTTAATGCTGAGGTAAATTTCATCATCCTTCACACGAAAACACTTATCTCTTATTTATTCAACACTTTATTGGTAATGAAAATACAATATCAAAGTAAAAAAAAAATGGGAAAACAACAAACAGCAGAAAAAATTTTGGAACCACGTATCACATGTAATCCAGGGTGCTGCTTGCTTTTGAAAGTTATATAACTAATGGCGGTAATCTATTGTTTTAAGATTGGTGCTGTAGAGCAATTTATAGATTGAACTGATAGAAACTTCCTTTAAAAATCCAGGTGCCTCTCTCAGAGGAGTAGTAACACGGCTTGTAAGTTATCTTCTAGTTATCGGGAACTCGCCATCTAGTTACGCTCCGTTACCCTGTTTAAACAGCACCGGTTGGACAGCAGCAAATCGTTGCTTTATAATCATTACACCGACAAAAGTATTTTGATAAGGAATAGATTATGGAACTCATGGACGTTTAGTTATCACCCTGCTCGCTTTCTTTTTCATCCTCATCAAGTATTCAATGTATCAACAACGTGAGAGGCTTCAGCTTACTTTTTGCCTATACATGTTTTAGATATTTGTCAATTCAGCAAGCGATGGTTATGATTTTTAGATAAGCCGAGACAGGGGCGGACCACTCTTGCATTATATAAAATTACATCACCAATATTTGTTTTTATTTAACCGATTACCTGCAGAGTTATAGCGCGACATCGCTTTGTGCGATCTGCTCACCTCAGAAACAATATGAAGGTCCGTCAAACTGGAAAATTAAGATCGTTTGGAACGCTCGACGGAAAAACAAACAAACAACAAACATTCCATCTACTTACTACAGAGACCCAGCAGCGGGAACGATGGCAGAGATGCTACTGATGATGATGAGGAGGATTAATATCGCTTTTGACAAATAAGAGATGCGAAAAGCTTTTTATAAACTTCCGTTTTATCGAAGTAACAGCTTTCGGACGAACTACGGGCAGATTAAAAGCGAAAAAACAATCAAAAGGACGGCGAAGGAAGCCTTTCTTCAAAACCATCAGGGTTTGACAAAGAAATTAATTAGCTACATTTTAAATACCAAAGCAAGGAGCCGCGTCCAAGTTAACGAAGCCGTTTGTTTGGTTCACAATGTCTAAGGAAAGATGGGTGGGGTGGGGGCGACTAAAGAAAGAGATCGCTTGGGCGGTGTGCCCTTTAAGAATGCCTCCCTTTCCGGTTTCTGCTCATTCTCGCTCAGCGTGAATATACAAATGTATAAATACCCAGGTCAGACTTTCTTTACCTGAGACCTACTTGTGATGTGAAGTCCATCTGAGCTGAAACGACTCTGACCTACTTTCAATCGTCTCCGTCCGTGTATCATAAAGGGGAACCATTCACCGGAACTCTGTGTATAAATACGGACAGGTAAACAGCCGCCTACGTTTACTCGGCGGAGTTGGGGGCGAGGACCGGGTGGCTGGCTGGCTTGGCTGGGTTGGCGAGAGGCGCTAGGCTGATGCGATCGTCGTAAACGCGTCGAAACACCGGGTGGCTGTTGTACAGAAGCTCTTCCGGGTGCAGAAGTCGGGAAGGTAAGAAAGACAGGCAGTTTTGCTTTCGTTCCAGTCCGCCAGCCCTGTACGCATTTCGGATGAACTGTGGATGCTATCCGCCGTCTGTTACGTGTTAAGAAAACCAAGCTCGTTAAAGTGGTATAAATTCCTCAGCGTTTTCAGAGACGGAAGATCTTCGTCTCTCACCTGGTAATTTGTCTTACCCGTAACGGGCGGCGCAAATCACGGTAGTCAAGGGGGAGAGCGAAGGCTCGGCAATCCTAACGATGGGCCTGTCTCTTTCCTAGGAGCTCTTGTATAAGCCGCAATGGCTCCCCGCCTTCTTGTAATTACAGGTAAACTACGACATATTTTCCAGCTACGAAGGCCAGAGGTTTCTTGCACTGGCTCTAAGAATAGCACTGACGGAATATGCACCTCGGGTTCAAACTGCCGCATTTTCCCACTAGCCAGGTGAAATTTAACCACAAGGTGATACATACTTCAACACGTTGACACAGCGTTATTATGCAAATCCGGCGGGTTTAATTGGACTTTATCAGCAATTGCAGAATTTTAATTGATGCAAACCCTTTGACGGCGGCTGTACAACTCCAAAACATTATTAGTTAACTCTATTCCTTGATCTACAGTCCAATTTGCGCCATGGTATTGAGATCTGGAGCCTGAGATGGTTCGTATCCAGGATTCTTTCCCTTTCCGAAAGTTTGTTCTGTTTCGCGTTTGGCACCAATGTCGTGTGGTGTGCTAACTCCAGGTCCGGTCGGCGGATCCCCTAGATGGGTACCAAGGTGATGAAAGTCTGCATGGTACTCTGCCTTTGAGAGGGATCACAGATTTTAAAAGACATTCTTGCATGGAAGCCACCAGAACACCGGCATCTCCATCCTCCACGTTCGACGGAATGCATCACGCAATCTCACCGTCCGAACAGAATCTCTTCTGCCATAACTGAATTTGGTGACCGTGATGCAACTTTTCCCAACAAAGCAGTTTGCTATTTCCGCGCCTGGAGAGCTTCTCCCAGCAGCCACCCAACTAGCTAAGCTAGCTGTTAAACTCCCTTCGACGGTCGCCACGAAGACGAAGTTTCCGTCAGCGGCCTGTTGTGCGCGGCTAAAACGTTGGACTTTCTGTTGTCCTACCCCTAACCCCTCTCGCTCTCTCTCACTCTCACTCTCTCCAGCTCTCCATCTCTCTCCTCTCTCTCTCTCTCTCCTCTCCTCTCTCGCTCTCTCTCCATCTCCCTTTCTCTCTCGCTTTGCGGAATATACTTATAGCTGCTTTACGAGCAATCATCTTCCTTACTGCAAACAGAGAACTCATCTATTTTTCTGACCTGGAAGACTTATTACTTGGTAACAAACAACAAGTTTGTGTTCTACTCCAAAACAGTCGCATATTTTAATCGTTTTATCATTCTATGTTTTCATTTAAAACGTTCAATCAGGGAAAAAACAAAGATATTTTAATGAAACTTTGTTGTGACCAACCTTCTTCTTCCTTTTCTTCACCATTCGGATGACTGTGCATTTTAGATTTCCAGGTTGGTTGCTTCCATGAAGCAGATGGTGCGTGGCAGGTAATTCCGAAACTCTCCGTTGATCGGAAGTTGGTATTTTTGGACATTTTTGTTGGATAGTTCATAGTTATGGCTGCCAGTGAACATACAAATACAGACTGTGTGAACTTTTGAGATAGACGTGGACATTTTACCGTCGATGTTGTTATGCTGTGGTTTTGCAAACATTTTAATGGAACCCGCCAATCGATAGTCTTCTCTGGTAGAGAGAGAAACAAAATTTTTAAAAAAATTATTCTATTTCAAAACTCCAGGCATAGTACTTTAACTTCTAGTCACGTGTCAGTAATTATCTGGTTAGGTTAGTTTCGGCCTTCCCTCTACAATTTGTTGTTGTACAGTTTTTCTAAATCCTAATAAATAATCCAGTAGCGTTTTTTAAAATTAATGAATGCTCCCTTCGGGTAGTCTCCCCCCACCCATGACCTACAGAGCCCCGCCAGAAGAAGACGACCCCCCTTGAAGCATATGGCGCCTATGTAGCCTTAAATGTCATGCAGAATAAGAGAGAAAGTGAAACTAAGATGCGTTGGTTTCCGCATGGATTCCCTGAAGGGCTAGGACATGTCGTGGCACGGAGGCAATAAGAGCATTATGAAAGCCCGGTCTAAGCCGACGTTTAGTACATTTTTTCTTCAGACCGACTTAAGATGCGGGAGGAAGTCTTGTTTTCGCAGTTAGGGATCAAGGTGCTTCCAACCGTGTTAGGGCTCCCGAATGCCCAGGGAACAGCCTGCAGAACCCCCCTCCCACCTTTTTGGGGTCTATTCTGAAGGCTGATGGTTTTCTGGAGGTTGGACAAGTGACGAAACCTTCTTAAAGCGAACGGGACTCGGACTGCGAAATCCCTCGTTTTAAAAAGAGTGGCAATAACGGGGTGTGATGACTATCGGGAATGGATGAACTTTCAGAAGAGTTCAGACTTCTCTCCATGAACATCGGGCCAGTCTTTCCAGCACCCTAAATGGTTGCTCACGCCGCTACATCAGAAGCGCGGCTTCTAGGAGACCTACCAAACCTATATTGAAATTATTTCTTGCGTTACCCTCATATGGCGACATGCCGTCTCAGTTTGGCCAATGGTCGCATGGTCGGAAAACAGAGAATATCCGAGGTTGCACACGTCCGACATAAGGAAAAAAGAACGTCTTTACGTTATCATAGAAGTGCGATGTTATTGGAACGTATTATCTCAAAATCCTTTTTTGTATTATAGGAGGAATTTTTGTGTAAAAATAACCATTTTGCCAAATATGGCTGCGCCAAGAGAGGAAATTCTGAAATGCAAATTTTATAAGAAAATTTTGCAGCAAAAAAGAAAATTTGTAAATAAAGATTTTCAAAAAAAAAGGTGGACATCTTACAGAGCCAAGGTTATGACGTTTATTGTTTGCTTTTTTTAAAAATAACTTCGCCAATAAATAAAGTCTCGGATTTAATGATAATAAGCAGAGTTGTTATGTCTCAGATTCCATGGTCAGGTGCCTCACTCCTGTTGTTGTTAGTTCAGAACCTTCTACCCGAAGGGATGGTGCAGCTTTAAACGATCGCCGTGAACCTATTTGTGCCTCTTCAAAACGCGCATAGAAATAAATCGGTCAGGCCGGCAGGTAATGACAGGGGTCTTAGAAAATGAAATAAAGGAAACAGATCTTTAGTAAGTTAGAGAGAAAGAAAGAAAGAGAGAGAGAGGTTTGACGGCCTCGAGCAGGTGACGAAGACGTAGTTGGCAAACAACAGACTTCTCCTGCTTGCACTAAGCCTTCAGGTAAACACAGGTATGACAGGATATTGGTGTTGTTTTTTTCTTTTTTAATATCATGGACGGTTGACTGGCATCGATATCCTGGTTTTTCTCAACAGAGATTTAATTCTTTTTTTTTTTTTTAAAAAATAAAAATAAAAGAAATTAGAGTTAGTGGATGGGAGAGGCTGAGGAGGAGAGTAGAGGACCGGCTGTTGGCCTCCTCTCCCTTAGTTTGTTGTTTGGGTTGGAGAGTTTGCTCTTCTTTTTAAAAACTACAGCTGGAGGCCAGGTCTCTTTACATCAGGGGGGCGTAACCCGCTGCGCCCCTCGTGTCCCCCATTCTTCTGTAAAACAGGTAGGCTGCTGACGGCGATGCCGGGCTTGTTAACCACCGAAAGTCCGTCAAAAGCCGCCTGTCGGTTACCTCGCGTGAACTTTACCTTTCTGTTGTTTTAAACCCGACGTCGACCGGCAGCGTTTGCCTCCCTTTATGGGCCGGGTTATCGCTCTTAAATCCCATCGCTGGAAAAATTCGTTCCATACAATTCAGATTCTTTTGGAAAATTTCTATTTCTAATGCCAACCCGCGCTGATACCTCCAGCAGCTTCTAGTTCTGACGTCCATTACGGGCAACTGTAGTTGACCCCAACCACCCCACCCGTTCTAAACCCCTTCATCAATTCCAAAACCACTTCGAGATCTTCCTTCAAATGTCTCATACTAAAAAAATAGGTAAATATAATCTTTTCTCCTGCCTACCGTTTGTCGCCGTGTCTTTGTTTTGCACACGACTGCCCTCCCCACCCAACGGGTACTTGGCTATTTGTATTCCTCTTTTTGACCAAGAACCACCAAAGTCTCAGAAGAAGACGAGGTCCACCCGAATATACTGCCGGTCAGCTCGTTCGGAGAACCTGGAAAACTTTCTAAAATCGAAACCTGTGGATTCCTAAAATCTCCGTACCCTAGCATCCCGATTACACTTCTACAGGTGACTGCGTGTGCTGGTTCTTTCGGACCACCCTGACCTACCAGAAGAGGATTTTCCGTACGCTTGGAAGACCTAGTCAGTTTTATAAACGGGTTGTTGTCGGAAATAAATCGTCACTAATAGAAATAATATTCAAGTCGTCAAAAATGGTCGTTCGGGGCGTCGGAACCGTAGGATGATAACATCAGGCGGATTCAAAGTTTATAATGTATATTTAACATGATGGCATATAAATATCGGGGTTACAACCGATGCAGGCTAATGAAAAGGGGTCCATCGTGGAGTGATTTGACTTTTACAGATTAAGAATATAACGAACAATTAGATACCCCAGACTTACTTTGTTTGTTTTATTGTACTGCGAATACAACTTCAATCTGACCGTGTCGCCCCCGTCCACATGGACGTCCGCAAGGCAGCTTCTCTCCCAACCTAACCCGACACCCATCTCTGCTATTTCAACCTCCAGTTTCCTCATGATTATACCGTTTCCACACAGTTCTCTCTCTATTTACTTATTTATTTATTGCAGTTTAACATTTAATTTAAATTCAGATTTTGATATTTCAAGTTTTGTGTATAATATACACCACCATTTTGTTTGTTTTTGTTTTTTTTTTTTAAAAAAGGGGGCATCTCACGCGTTTTGTTCGCCGACAGATCTAAGGGTTGATGTGTTTCTGTTTCCGGTCTTCTTGTCGTATATAAACTGATTTTAAAATTCATTAAATTAATCTCACACTGGTCAGTCCAATATATATAGATGTAATCGATAAATAAATAAATATATAGTATTAAAGATAATTATGGAAACACAAAGCACACAGGATATGCACGAAAGATAAGTAATCACGACCGAGAAGACACAGGTATATATTACAAAGATGATGCATTAATACAGAACATATAGAAAAATAAAATGAGTGGCATTGTAGAGTCCATTGTTATTTGGTATGTGAGCCCTTTGCTTTACATAGAACACGACACCTGTTTTCATGTTCTCGTACAGATTATCGATGTAGGACTATGGAATGTTGTTCCTAATATCCTATAGCACTTTCGATAATTCATCCAAGATACTTGGTTTCTGTTTGACTGTCTCAGTAGCTATATAACCTCCCAGAGCCTCAGTGATGTTTACATTAAGACACTGTGCAGGCCAAGACATCCTTGTGGGTGTTCTGTCAGCCTCTCTACGTTCCAGGAAGCTTTTCACCACACTGGCCGTATGTTTGGGGTCGCTGTCATGTTAGAAATCCTCGTCTTCCTGAGGGAATGGCAAAATGGGTGAGAACCTGCCCCGCACCTGTCAGTATTCCTTCAGTTTTACGCAAATCTCCGACCCCTTTGGTTGATATGCGGCCGACACTCTTGTACTAATCTACCTCCGTGCTCCACTGTAGCTAGTGCACTGACTGTTAGCCATTCCCCATTTTGTCCTAAAAAAAAAAGAAGAAATTCTACTAGTTATTACCCAAATGTTCAGATTGGGATTCACCTGTAAAGAGCACCTTCTTCCAAGTTTGGTCCATCCCACCGTTTGGCGGCCTCTTCCCAGCAAAGATCATCTAGCGGTTATTGAGACCAATTCGTGCTGAAGTCGACTTCATTGTTCTTGCAGCTGGGTCATTCACCGATTGTTTGCGTGACAACCAGTCACGGTGTACTACTATATCAACACGTGACTATATTATGGACATTTAATTTTCACGACCTGAAATTCGATTCCATCACGTGTTATTGCATCTTGTAGCCGGTTTCCTCTCGGTCTCCATAATTACTTTCGATATCGTACATCGTCGGGGAAAACTCCCAGGCTTCGGCTACAATAAAAAAATGTCTCCCGCGGGGTCACCGTCCTCGACGCCATCGTTACGGAAGCTGAAACACGAGGCCCGAGACAGCCAGACAGGGACATGGGCGCCGAACAGGGGTCCGTTTGTGCCGGAAGCGACCCGGCGCCCCCCCCCCTCGCGCAGCCTGACGTCATTAAGGCGGTCACCTGTCTGGGGACTCCACCTTCTGGGAGGCGGGTGGTACCGAGGCCCCCTACACCGCTAAAAAAAATGCAGCTACAATGGCTCCGGGATGAGTTCGCGCTGACCCCGCTCTAGTGTGAGCATGCGCCAACGGGCCCACGGACGGACGACGACTTAATACAACTCTGCCATGACCCCTGCTCTGCTCACCTTTCTTCTGTTTCCGCTCTCCCACCCGGCGTTCTTTCCCAGGTATTTGCGCGTGGGTGGGGTACGTGAGGAGTCATTTGTCAATGCGCATACTTCACGGCTGACACTCGCTCTCCTCGCACCCGAGCACATCGCGACCTCATCCGCGACCCCAAAAGTCGCGTCACAGCGCGTGCGTAGTCCGTTCGGCCCCTTGTCGCATTATCAGAATAGGTGGGCGAAAACAAACCGGGTGGGGGGGGGTGTGCCTGTACAAGTAACAAAAACCGGTCTCGGGCGGTATTCGAAGAGTCTGCCGAATCTCAGCATTCGCTCGATTCCGCTTTAATTTGTCTGCTTTCTTCGCACCAAATTTTCTTATCCACAGACATTCAGATTTCTCTTTTTTTTTTGGCGAGAACCCAAGCAGCGGAAAATACTGGGGTCAATTAACCCCGTCTCTCTCGAACCTACTACAAACAATAATAGTCTTCCGAAAATCAAGGCCGATAACTCACTGTGCCTGTTCGAAGAGTCATTTGCAGTTTCAGTCGTTTCGCATTTTGTAAAACTAAATTTATATATATATTTATTTATTTATATTTATTTTATTTTTTATTAAATTTAAAAGTATTTAAAAAAAATTCTTTATTCTTTTCTTTCATCAAGATGGATTCCGCTGCAATTATTACAAATGGCGGCGTCTCGGAGAATACTAAAGCAGGCGTCGACAGTGTTTTGCACGAGTGGAAAGACTGGCGGATTCAGATCAACGAAGGGATGTCTACCAACTGCTTAAACCGAAACAGCGACACACCCGCCACCAACCGACCACCAGCCTCCTCCTTCATGCGGGACATCGCCGTGCCGAACTTCGGTCCGGACATGCGGCAGACCTATGGAAGGAAAGCCGGAAGTCAGGTGAACTCGGCGATGACCAACGACCTGTACCTCATGTATGGAATACCACGAGTGTCTATACGGAAGTTGTAAAGACGGTTACCACGCCTAGCCAGCATATTCAGTTTTACACACACACACACACACAACAAAAAACCTTTTACCTTTTTCTTTTGGCTTCTGCGACAGTCTGGGCCTAATTTCTGACTATACGTTATAACTTGTTTGATACAAGCTTAACTATATGTTGTTTAAGTTATGCATAATCCAGACATCCTTACAAATGTGCCGTTTGCTTTCTTCTTCACGTCATTAAAGCCTCTACACGCATTTAACCTCCAACTAGTAATAACTGAAAATGTCAGAAAGCTTTCAGCGAACACACAATTGTTGATCTTAAGTAATTAAAGATGAACCATTGAAAGATTGTTAGTTTGTGAACACTCAACAAACCAACTATTATCGTAATTTCTTCCTTGTGTTTAGCTTCAGAACCTGGTCTCTCGTTTGATAATTTTTGCATTTTTATCTCTGGATGAATCGGAATTTATTTGTAAAATTACAGTATTTTTGTAGAGTTTGGACGCTCATATGGATTTTCAAAGCACACTAATATAGTATGAATTTATCTCCCTTTGATTGCCAGTATATCACTGAATTTATATTCGCGAACGTTTGATGCACTAATAAGCTGATGGGTACAAAAAATATCAAAGCTGTGTAACTGTACAATTTTTGCAAATAAATATGTTTTTTAAAACATTTATTTTTCCAATTATCTAAGGACAGGAAACATCTTCTCTCGAGCCTTCTGTCCATTTCAGCACACGTGACTCTCGCCGCCATTATCGAATCGGTACAGCCAGGTAGTCGTTTCTAAAATGGCCGCTGTCGACAGAACTTCACGACTTCAGGCCAGATGCTGCCCGCTTTTCGGGTCTGAAAATAACAACAACAAAAAATGCCACGTCTATTTATGATTCTATTTATTTATTTTTTTGCTCAAGACACTAACAGCAAATCGCGTAGTATTCACAAAGGATATAATTTCGTAAATATTGCCATTTGGATACGTCGGAGAATGGCATCTTTGTTTGATTTCTTAAACCTCTCGTAACTGAAGGGTCAAAAAAGAGTAAAGACATTAAAACTCACAAAGAACAGCATTTGGCACAACCAAGATGTAAATAACGGCTTTTTGTGGATTTTTTCATTGGAGAACTACAGTAGGTGGGGAGGTTACCCATACATTCTTTTTTTTAGTTTTTAGAGTATAGAAAAATTGAATTTATTAAAATCAATTATGCTTGTTCTACTTCTGCCCTTTCCTCGTGTAGAGTGTAGATTAATAACACTGGAAAACAATGATTTTGGCACCAGAACACTATCATGCTTACTTTGTAGTATTTTGCACACTGATTTCAAATCTGAAGACTGTTTTGCTCTAGGAAGTCATGTTTTTTAGTTATGGCTGATATTTTAAAAAATTACTTGAAAGCGGTCCCCAATGACATGGAAAATCCTGTTCCACTTCCTCCAGCAGCTCGTGCCCTAGAAAGTGATGAAAGTTCAGATGTTGAGTGCGATGATACTGCTATGGATGAGCCATATGAGCCTGCATTGGATGAAGAAAAGCTGCACTTGCTAAATCAAAAAGAGCTCAATGATTTGGTGAGAGATTTATCACTGTCAAAGGAGAAGGCTGAAGTGTTAGGCTCTAGACTGAAAGAATGGAATCTTTTACAAAAAGGTACAAACATTTCCCATTTCCGTGATCATCACACAAACCTAGCTGATTTTTTTCGAATAAAAAATGGTGTTTGTTTCTGCATTGATGTAAATGGTCACATGAGTGAACTGGGATATAAACATGTGACTGATGAATGGAGGTTATTCAGAGACTCTAGCAAACTAAGCCTTAAAGCTGTGCTGTTACATCATGGTAACCAAAAACCTTCGGTTCCTATAGCTCATGCAGTTGGCTTGAAAGAGACATACGAGTCGATGGAACTCCTTTTGAAAGTGACGAGTTATTCGCATCAAAAATGGAAAATTTGTGGTGATCTCAAAATTATTTCTCTCCTTCTCAGACAAACACGTGTGTTTCTTGTGTCTTTGAAACAGCTGTGATGATGCCAATCGAAAAGACTAGCTTGAGTGACAGGAACCTATTGTTGGTAGGTTCAATGTGCAACATATGCCATTGGTAGACCCTCAGAATGTCTACCTTCTGCCACTTCATATCAAACTCAGCCTTATGAAAAACTTTGCCAAAGCCATGGATAAAGACAGTGATGGCTTCAAGTACCTAAGAGAGAAGTTTGGTGCTGACAAAAGTGAAGCTAAACTCAGAGGAGGAATTTTTGTGGGGCCCGAAATTCAAGAACTCATGCGTGATGACAGATTCAAAAATAAGCTGAACCCACTGGAGTCTGCAGCATGGGAAACATTTATTTTAGTTGTACAGAACTTTCTTGGAAAATATAGAGCTGAGCACTATGCTGAGTATGAAGAAAACATGCTAATGGCATATCAGTGAATGAGGGCCAGGATGTCTCTATAGATGCACTTTCTGCATTCGCATCTTGATTTTTTCCCAACCAATCTAGGGGTTGTCAGTGAAGAGCATGGTGAAAGGTTCCACCAAGACATAAAGGTGATGCAAAGTAGATACCATGGCAGATTCAATCCCAACATGATGGGTGAAAACTGTTGGTTCTTCCGAATGGAGACTGATACCTCACATAAGCACAAGAACAATTGTCTGAACCATTTTTGAACATTCTGAATGCACCTACTATGTAAGTTAAATGCATTCCATATCTTCTGTACTGCTTTTATCAGTCTTTCTCAAGCATCTGTTGTCTGATCATGGTAAATATGTTTCACATTAAACATTTGAATACTAAATATTGTCGTTCAAGCTTTATATAGTTCATATAACATAAGTCATAATATAGCATTAGTGGTGAAATTCCTCCTAATGCATATCTCAAGAACCTGACATCCCGGCCAAATTCTGATCAGAGATTTGAAATCACATTTTGCTCGGTGACAGACCAAAAGTTTCATTTTGTTGCCCAGGGTTATCAAACTCTCTGTATACTGTGTCAGCATTTTACCTCCCTTATACCACTCCAGCCTAGGAGCACTAGTTTCTGTCTGCATTGAGCTGGCTGTGTAGTAGTTAATCAAACATGGGGTTGGTACTGAATCTCAGCACCTGTGCCTGACGTCTTGTGCTGAATGATGTAGATTTTAAGGGTTAGTGAGGTGCAGATGTGCTCCAGGTGGTACGCAGAATGCACAAAATTAGTATGGAAAAGGTAATGAAGAAAAATTAGTAATTATACCAAAATATAAAAAGGAAAAACCAACCTGAATCATCAAAATTCATTTGATCCGCCATGGATTAAGGTTTATTATAACCCTGTCCAGATTACAGCCCGCACCTCTATCAACACACACACACACACAAGTGAAAGTAGATAAATTATATCATTTCAGTTAATGCTGAATTCAGATATTTTCTTTAAAAAAAAAATTCTCTTTGAAATATTGAAAATTTAAACATTAAATCATCAGAGAACACATTTATCCAAATAATTTCAAATAATGATGACATTTTTGTTAAATAAATTTTGGAGTACTTGTGATTCAAAATTCAGTGGTAGTTAAAAAACAAAAACAACTGCTACACCAACAAAGGTCATCAAGATCTTAGCTATTCCAGTGGTCGACCTTAGACAAAGTTATTTTTACATATCCGTTTCTCACTAATTCATAGTTTTCATAATAATTCCTAGGTGTGTATAGCTTAAATTAAATTGATTAGTATTATTTATAGACTGAGGAAGACAAAGATTATATAGAGCTACGATACACTTTTACCTTTAGATGAAGTAACTTTTCCTTGTTTTTTTAAAAATAAATCTTATGGCACAAGTGGGATTAAGATCGAGGTATATGGCTGCTGGGAGTGTCATATCATCAGTGGGATGAGTTTGCCTTAGGCTATTAAAGTCACATCTCAGCCAAATCAATCTGAAGAGACTTCTACCAGAATTCTTCCGATTGAGAGGAGGAGAATTTTCAAGTGGAATAAAATGGACAAGACCAAGTAATTGGGGTCTATTAGAGACTGAACCGGCCACCACATCATGAGAAGCAACCACAAAACTGACTAACATTAATGTGCCACTCTGCACACTCCTTGATAATCCACCATTTTTCCAACTGGGATTAAATCACGTTTGTATTAATGCAAAGCAGTGACAGGTGGAATGTTAATAGGTCTTATGCCCCCAGGAAAAGCTCCGAGGGATTGCTGGGTAGACAGAGATAATACAGCGCACAAAAATATTCAGCATAATCTAAAACAATAACAAAGACAAAAAAGTTTTTTTTTTTTTGTCAGGAAAAATGAGTCACAATGTTTTACAGGTGGTAATCAACTTCATGACCAAGTTTGGGTATAAAATTTTGAAAAGAAAAACTCCAGCCTGTTGTCAGTCTTAATAGATCAAACCTGGTCTATGAACAAACATGAACTTATTAGATAAACTAAAATATATATATATACACAGAGACAACAGAATATAAGAAAATGAATTGTTGTTCCTTTACTAACAAGCTTTGATATTTCTACAGTACACACATATTAGTAAACTAGCAATGGAAGTTCTGACTTTTGTTCTTGTTTCTTAAATTTGAAACGGCCTCGTAGTATAGTTGCTGTTTTAAGTTATGTTATAGCAGAGATACTTTTAAAAACTGGCTGTGTGACGTATGATCACAACTGAAGATACTGGCTCTCAAACCATCTTTTTTTTTTATTTTCTGAATTTATCTTATAATGAAACATTTTCTTCAAGGGTGGCTAAAAAGAAGTTAAATGATAAAAAAATATAGAATTTTTATTTCAAACCAAGCTTTAGTCTAGTTTTTCTTTTTTGCTTTTATTTTTAAAATCCATTTAGCCTTCATAGTATGAATAGGACATTTTACAAAACAGCTTCAACATTAAAACTCTATGCTCCGGTAAACTGTGTGCAATACTGAATGGCGTTTTCTTCTATCTGAACATACTATGAACCACACACACGTGTCCACGTTCCAAGCATGCATGCTCAAGGAGCTTCCCATGAGATAGCGGGACTAGCTGGGAAGTTGAAAAGTCAATCCATCAGAAAATAAACATGTTAAAATTTCAGCATATACTGGAAATGTGAAATGAGGCGCCTCCAACTCTCGGCTTGGTCTTCACTTCAGTTTTTTCTTTCTTAAAGCTCTTACTTCCATCAGCAAGTTTTCTGACTCTTCACCAATTTTAGCAAAATATTTCTAAGCATTTTTAAAAAATCAGTTTCTTTTCGTTTCTACAAATTTTGGAATTTTAAAATACTATTAATATCGAGTAGTTTCAACTTTCTCCTGATAGTCTAACTCTGTTATTCCACACCATCGGTTATCTGCCCATTGGCAGTTCCGTCAATCAGCTGCTGTATTTCTGAAACAGTTGTTCCCACAATGAGAAATAAGAAACCACCAGCGATGAGCCTCATAATCACAAAGTACATCTAACAATGACAAGTGGAAAATCTCAAAATTCTTACCACGATTACAGAATAGATTTAATATTCCATCGGCATAAGGGAAGTAACACTATTTTTTTTTTTATTTTTCATGACTAAAGGGAGATAACTAATTGCCTTGTTTTCGTAAAGTGAAAATAGTATACTTTTAATGCACACAAAATAAAGCAGCAATCGAATGAAATAAAGCTGAAATATTACATTTTGATGAAAATTCTAACAACGCATCAGATGGAACACATTGCTAAATATACAAATACACACGTATTAGTAAAAAAAATGACGAAAAGTTAATTTAGAAACAAATTTTATTACTAAAATATCAAAAAATCAAATTAATTTACATATTGTTTAGAACACTATTTTAGCACCTTTTCTATTTATCAGTCGATTTACTCCAGCAAAAATGCTGTACATAAAATCGTTTTTTCTTTGTCCCTTCTCCTTTTCACAAACACATAGGAGAGCGATTAGACACAGAAAACAGTGACAGCCTCAAAAGATATGAGAAATTAGAAATGTCTCCATTGTTCAGTAGTTTTACTGATAGTTCAATAGACAGATATCACACAATACCAGTAACGCACACAAAATATTGATTTTAAAAATATGCAGGGCTTTTTAACAAGAATATTTATAGAAAGAAATAGAATTTTCATTGCAGGATTATTTTTTCTTCCTCCTTGTCATGATCATTAATTATTGGCTTTCTAGACTCAAGGTCAAATGTACACATCTCACTAGCATCCCCTACATGTGGCTAACATTTATTTGGTTTGGAAAACTAACATTGGGGTTACTTCTTGGCTTGCAGGACCAAAAAAATTATTATACTACGAATAATACAATGTTTAAACATTCTTGTTTCATTTACGATTTATCATCGATGTATTTTTTAAATTAAAGTAGCATTATTTAGTCAAAACAACATGGTAGAGTTCATTTATTAAAGTTTACTGTTTTATTACTGTACAGGTACAAAGGTCCCACAAATATGAAAACAGAGCTGAATTTGCTTTATTATTTGTACATTGTGACACATAATAGTGAACACTCAGTATCTCATTTATAAATCTAAGGGAGATTCAAATAATTTTGGCCAAACAGTATATCTAGGACAGAGGCTTTAAAAAGTAATAAGTGAACAAACCAGTACAAAACTCTTCAGTATGCTGTTTATACAAAAAATGTCTGCACCTGATTTGTTTTTATCAAAACATTAATAGATTACTCCTGATTTTCATAATCATGCCTTATGTACAATCTCACGACCAAACAACAGCATCGCCACTACATCCATTTACACCTGGACTTGTCCCATATTTTTCAAATTAGGGGACACCTGCAAGGTGAAAATAAAAGTAAAAAAATTAAGAAAAAGAATTTTTCACAAGTTGCCAGAAAACCATCAACTTTTTAAAAATTCTTGTATAGGATAAATTTTTTTTTCACTACACCAAAAAGGTTGTTAGAACTAAAGTAAATTAATAAATAAATAAGACTATGGTATTAAATCAGCAACACCTTGCCCGATGTAAAAAATCAATTAGCCGAGAGGCAATAATTTTGAGTTGTCTCCCTTAGAATAATAATTGTTCAGCGACCCCAGATTTCTGATACTAAAGATTCACCAGTAAATTAGCCTAGCATTTGCAAATCTAAATTAAAGGGAAAAATACATTCTGTACAGTACTTGAAAATATGAAATAAAAATTAAAAGCAATTTTTAAAAATGGAGATAACACTAAATCCTCCAAAATCTCAAACAAGGAAAGATGGAGACTATTTAATATGGTCTGATAACGAGTTCAAGCTATAGAAAACGTAATCAAATAAAGCAGCAATTACACACATACCTCAAAATCACAACCTGTTGCTGCAACTAAATCTTCTACTCGTACCCCATCTGCAACTTCCGTCAGCATCAAACCAGCATCATTATTTACTTCAAACACGCACTAAAGCAAAAAAAAAAAATTAAAAGGTCACAGAAATGCTTACTGATTTATTTGGTGTTTTGCTATTAAAAAGTAAAATAAAATATGTAAACGAGATCTATACAGTGTGTGATGGAAATTAGTTTGTTAAATAGTAGTCAGGGAGGGACAGACAGAGATTCAAAGTTTTTTTTAAAGTAATCCACTTTCTACTATCATTTCGAGAGAAGATGGACATCAAAATTCAATGCTTTCATAACCAGGAACATAGTTCTAAACCCAAAAGGATTCTTTCATGGCATGCTAAAATGGTTGCACCATACAAATCTTTCTGAATCAGCAATCAAGCTCTCCATCAGAGTTACACTGGAGAACGAAAGCAAATATTCAGACTATTCACCAATATAAAGTCAGAAAAAGGATAAAATAAAAACCAGACCAAAACCTGGCAATTCAGCCATAATCATGATCATATAAATTAAATCCATGTGCATACAGCCATCAAATAATTATCTATTAACCAATACCCAGCCAGTCTTTCTTTAAAGATCTAGTCTGTTAGGTTTTTGGACATTTTCAAAGTATGGCATATAACACATTAACTAAAACTCATGTTAAAATCTCAGAAATGTGGAAAAACAGCACAGGAGGGATTAGTGAAAACAAAGTGCTAATACAATATCTCTCTGTCATAGTTTTGTACCATGCAGTTTTATGAAAGGACCTTGCTGATAAACTGAATACCAACCCCCCCAAATCTCCTTACCTTTTCAGTAATTATCATGTTCACACATCTCTTTCCAGTCAGTGGGAGGGTGCACTCATTCAGAATCTTATGACTGCCACCCTGAATATTTAAAGTGAGAGGTTAAAACTAACCATGGTAATCCCAGAAGAAAAATCTCTTCAAATGATGCAAAAAAAGAAAGAAACAAACAGCAGCAGCCTTGGTGCTATTCGGGTTTTAATTCAACATCCCTGAAGTTTTCCCTCCCTCAACCCTTTCACTGTTAAACATTTCAGGTATTTCTCCAGTTGCACACACAGAAATACCATCTTTCTTTACAGACTAAATTATAATAGAGATTTTATCTCAATATTTTTTTTTGGGAGGGAGGGAAAAATGTTGATTTCCTTTTCGTTTTTTAAAGTTGTAGAAAACCTGGGAACTAAGAAGTAAAGAGGTGGTGGTACTAGCCGACTGACATCAACAACAAGTCCTCAAAAGCTTCACTGCCTCTCCAACATCCTGCCCATTCTGGAATTTCGATCTGGGGGAGTCAAGGTGACCAAAAATGAAGTTAGAATTTAAAGACACCCATGCAGGATACTTTAACAAGTTTGCCAAAGGTCTCAACAGTCATCCTTTCGCTTGGCAGTGCCCGCTAATCTCAGATGTGGGGGTTAAATCTTCCTTCGGAGCAAACCGCTAAGTTTGCTTAGCCGGGCTTTGCTGCGCAGACATCCCTAGCAGCACAGATTAAAAAATCCAACGTCTCAAGGACCCTTTATTATTCATTATCCTTAAGAAAATAGCAGCAGAAGTTAAAATTAAGCTTGTTCTCCCCCCCCACCCCCTAATCACTCTTCAAGGAAGTCAGCATAAGAAAGAAATTTTCATTCCAACATTAACTGAAATGCATTCTAGTAAGGCAGCAGTTCTTTTGGCGGAAAACTCTAAAAAAAAAAAAAAGAGAAAAGAAGTTTTTTTTAGATGTCAAGAATAAAAGGTGTGTTACCTTAGCCGTGTGTTCCATGGTAACAATGACCTTAGTATCTTTGCTAGACACAAGATCCATCGCTCCTCCCATTCCCTTCACCATTTTCCCCTGGAAAATGAAAACGTGCACGAAGGAAAGAAGTCTACACTAAACCATGATAGTAGAAATAAAGCTGTTAAGACGAATACATTTGTTAAATGAAAAAACAACAGGTAATGTAATCATTTGGTTAGGTTTTATCATCAGTAAAAGCAGATGTAATCACTTTAAATTTTCATTTATTAATACAAACAAGAGGGGTGTCCGTGCCAGCTGCAAGCTCATTACAACAATGGACAATTTTAATGAAGTTGTAAATGGTCCAAAAGAAAAGTTAGTACAACAATTAAATAATAGTAAAACTGAAGTATTTATTAGTTTATTTATTTTTTTTTAGAACACAAATTAACAAGAGTTCAGAGCTGGTAAAGCTGGAATGAGGATGGATATTAGAAAGTACTTCTTTATTCATAGGGCCACTGAAACTACTAGGGCCAAAAAGTTGATCAGTTTAAGAAACAGGTTGATGAACAACACCTCTCTCAAACTCGGTGGTCTTGTTATTCCTGTAACCTCTAAACCATACTATCTATGGACAGTACTGAAGCCAGGACTGGGGATAACTCCTGTCTCCTTGTAACATATGCACCATACTATCTATGAACACTTCTCACAACTGAGGGCCTTGTGGCTTTCTAGTAACTACTACACTACATATACAGATTGTACCACCAGTGGAAAATAAATAAAGAATCTCTGTGCAGTAAATAATTTTAAAATCTTAAATGTCAAATATATGAAATACCACTTATGGCTGGATGAGGAAAAGACAATTTGTCAAAGCAGATCCTTTCATACACCAACAGGGAAGGGGTCATAGATTTTTCCTTTATCATCTAATAAGATTTGTCAGTACATCACAGAGCCAACAACTGACAGATGGATATTAATACTTATAAAAATTCAATTATGATAGTTTAAGCATTATGCAGTGACAAATTAATCTCATTTTTCTTCACGTAGCCAACAGTTTGTGAATGATTATCCTTTTCCTTACAGGGATCATCCAGTTGGCCAAGTCGCCATACTTCGAAACCTGCATTGCCCCGAGAACAGTCAGGTCAATGTGCCCGCTGGAAGATGTAAAAAAAAAAAACATGCTCAAGCGAGTTCTTTACAAGCAAATATTTTTAAAATTATCTCTAGTACAGATTCAGAAATCCAGGAATGCACGATAAAAATTGAAAACATACCCACGGATCATTGAAAATGATTCGTCGCTGGAAAAAAAAGAGCTGCCTGCTACATTTGTTACAGTTTCCTTTCCAGCATTGATGAGATCTGCATCTTCCTCTCCCTGATGAGGAAAAGGTCCCTGACAACAACAAAAATCGGACTTGTGTAGATATGAATTTAACTCTCATATAAAAAGAAGAAAAGTTTTAATACAAAACACAAAAGTCTGTTGGAGTTGGTAATTTAACATAGAAAAAAAAAATAAAAAAGAAATTAAATTCTGAGTCAGGGCTAGCAGGGAAAACATGATTCAGCCATATCTTCCAGCCCTTTTGTAATAGCTAAACTACGAGCAGGTTCACCTCCTCTTGACTGTACTAACAAAAGCTGTTCTTAAACCCTGAGGACATGTGTAAATCACCAGTGGTTGGTTTACAGGAAAGCTATTGTTTAATTAATACACTTTGATGCGACAACATACATACACACACACACACACATATATATACATACTCCAAACTCCACTGTTCTCTTTCTATTGGCAACACCACACAAAAACTAGAATGAAATATGTTACTCACCAAACCCAAAATCCCATTCTCACTCTGGAGGTAAACTATGATATCTGGACTGATATAATTACTGGCCAACATGGGCATGCCAATACCCAAGTTAGCTCATAATCAGTTAAGGTTAAATACTGAGACTGACACCAACAAACATCTTTAATACATCACCATAAATTCTACCCTTTTTTCTTTTCTTTTTTATTCTAGATTCATTAGCCATTTATTTAAACTCATTCTGCACTTTTTAAAATACAAATTTAAATCATGTTTTTTAAACACAATCTTGGCACATCTGCCATGGGTAATGTATAAAAAACCAAAGAACTCTATAGTTTTATTATACGATTCAGTTCTAATGTTAAAATTCCAAACTGCAAACTATTAAGTGCTGATAAGAAACAATTAACTAAATATTCTTGCAGAGTACTTCAGAGATAACCATCTTGGTTTTTTTCCAACTCTTCTGAAGTGAGAGTAGAAAACGCTCTGACAGCAGATACTACATGATCATCATGAGCCACAGCCATCTTGCAAAACTGTCATATACAACAGAATGCCATACAGTACTATACACAATCATGATGTCTGTGGTCTCCACCCTTACATAAATAAAAAGTACTGAAGTTTAAATTTACTAAAGTTCTTTTACTGATTTAGGTAATTCATTATATGAGTGATGTTAGAATGAAATACCATTGCCTTAATAGCATCCAGCTGAGATTCATTTGACTGTTCGAAGTATAATACAAACAGAGATGCTAAAGTGCAAGGACACTATTCCTAACACACCCAAACTATAGTAATGTACTGGAAACAGGTGCACTAGAACTGAAAGTTGTCTGTACACCCTTCAGGTTATATAGAAGATATTAACATAATATGATAGGATACCGTACATGCCATCCTGGAATTCCAGAGCAACTCTCCGTATAATTCTTTCTCGAAGCATGGCTGCAGAATCTGTTGGCTGTGTTTTGTTTTTCTCTTTACTTAATCGAAGACGCTGAAAAAGAAAAGCAATGCATATTTTTTTTTTGAAGTACACACCTTTAAAATAGATTTGTGTGGAAAAGAATAGCACAAAATTCCAACCTCTTCTCTGCTTGTGAAATTGAACTATGAAAATGAAAGAAACTCAAGTACACCAATCTTAGTGTACAGATCGTAAAGATTTGACATGTCTACAGTAATCAGGAGACACCAAGAAATTTTTGTCCATGTCAGCAAAACATCAACATATACTCCAAGACTAAAGACTGTGCATATATCAAATAAAATGATATCATAAAAAAATAGTACCACCAAATGGGAAAAACTATATATAGATAGACAGTGTGTGCACATGCACGCATTCGTTTTTTCTTTGAAATGGTACCACAGAAAAATTTGGTATCTTAGAGGTTCTGAAATTCTACTTGCAGCATTCTCCATAGAGCGATTTTCTTTAAAAAGAAAAAAAAGCAATCTCATTCAAGAGGAAAATGCCATGTACAGTCATACCTCACCCTACGTCGTTAATTCGTTCCAAGACTCACAACTTAAGTCGAATAAACTCTTTAAAAAATTACCTAGACCCCCTATAACTCCTTATAAATAACCCCATAACGTCGCTAATAACATCAGCACGTATGAATACAATAAGTCGTTCGACATGCTACTGAAAAGAAAAAACAAAAAAATTTACCTGGTGGGTGACATCGATGTGCTTGATGAGCCGGAGGTGGAGGTAGGAGGAAAAGGATGAGACTACGTTGATGGCTGAGGCTCTCCAGCAGACGATTAAAGTTCTTCCTTTTGATTTTCAATGCACTGCAAGAACTGGTCGAGAGTGCCCTAAATAGTCTTGCTCTTTTAGGATGATCCTATATGGAACAGTAGCGTCATGAACTGTCCCCATAATTTTTGTGAAGCGTTGAGCATTGGGATCCATCTCCTCGAAAATTGCAAGCGCTTTCTCGATGTGCGCAAAGCCCTGCTGCATTCTGCTAATTATGAAGTGTCGCAGTTCTGGTTCCTGCTCCTCTTCTTGGCGCTGTTGTTCATGAAGTTTCATCAACTCCTCATTCATCAAGGGCTGCTTGTCTGCCTCAAATAACGAGATGAAATCCTCCTCCTCCAACTCAATTTGCAACTCATTACTCAATGTCACCAAGGCTTTGTTCATGACCACCTTGTCAAAGCCCTTGAAATCATGAATAAATTGAGGGCACAGCTTTTTCCAAACATCATTCACAGCTGAGTCCAAAACTTCATTCCAAGCGGCGTTTATATTCAGCACGGCCTTGTAGACTTCGTATCCCTTCCAAAAGCCAAGGAATGTGATGTCATCATCCAGTTCCATTGCAGCTATAACTTGCCTAAGCGTATGCCTAAGGTAGTAGCATTTGAAGATGGCAATGATCCCCTGGTCCATTGGCTGCAAGCGAGAGGTGGTGTTGGGAGGTAAATGATGGTGATGCTCGGATGAAAATCGACGAGGTTTTGCGTGTGGCCAGGAGCGTTGTCTAAAATAAGGAGGATCTTGAACAGGATGCCCTTCTCCTTATAATACTTCTCACTGCTAGTACAAAGTGGTTGAAGAACCAATCCTCAAAAAATGGCAACAGTCATCCAAGCCGCTGGGTTTGCCATCCATACAACTGGGAGAGGGGCCTTGGGGATGTTCTTCAGTGCTCAAGGATCCTGGGCATGATACACCAGCAGCGGCTTTAACTTAAAGTCGCCAGAGCAATTGCCTCCCAACAGAAGGGTCAAACAGTCTTTTGCGACCTTGAAGCCTGGCATAACCTTCTCCTCCTGGGCTATGAATGAACGATCTGGCATTCTCTTCCAGAAGAGACCAGTTTCATCCATGTTGAATATCTGTTCTGGAAGAAATCTGTTCTCCTCAATAATCTTCACCAAAGTCGCTGGGAATTCCAATGCAGCTAATTCATTGGCTGACGCACTTTCACCTTGGATCTTGATGTCGTGAAAACTGTGTCACTGCTTAAACTGCATAAACCATCCTGAACTTCCCTTGAATTCTGTGTCTTTCTCGTCGGGAAACTTCTTGAGGTCTTTAAAAAAAGGCAACACTTTCTCCTGAATCAACAGCTGGTTTATGGGAATACGCTGACAAGTCTGCTGTTCAATTCAAAGAGAAAGATTTCCTCGTAGATCTTGCCTCTTTTCTTGTTGATGACGGTGTTCTTCATCGCTGGAACATCATCTTTGACGTGGGCTAAAATCCATGCCTTATCATGAACGATTGTCGATATTGTTGTCCGATTCAAGCTAAAAGCACAAGCTATGGCGGCAACCTTTTCACCATTTTCATGGCGTTTTATCATAGCCAGCTCGTCTTCCAACGATATAGCACTGTGCTTAGTAGCACCAGCATTAGGACTATCAGTAGGAACTTTCTTCGGAGCCATGGGGTACAAATAAAGCCACAAATTCAATGCAAACAAGACGTTGCAAAAAACACATGCACAAACACAAGTTTGAATCAGCTGACAAGAACTACAGCGCCGCCACACAGCGAACACTAGAACTATAGGTACCGACGCCATGTAAATTAATAAGTGTACTGTACACAATATTTAAAAAATTTTAAAGCTTTTAAATAATTTTATAAATTGTTTTACATATTTTAACATTTATTTTTATGTGATTTTGCACTTTTTAATTGGTTTTTAGGTGATTTATAAAATTTCTACGGGTTTTTAATGTTCGCTGACTGACATAACGTAAAGTTGCATAAACTGACGTTAGTCAACTTCTATTTTTTCCTAATATTATCAACAGAAAACCGACGTAAGTTGAGGTATGACTGTATTTAAAGTATTTATTGAGTTGAAAATTCTTAACAGTTACTTGTCTCCCCTGTGCTCTTGGTTGCATGCCTAAGTAACTATTTTGAGCTTCCTCACTATTTCTTCTGAAAAAATGCACAAATCTCAAGATAATTTCAAAGGGCTAAATATATGAATATAAAAGTACATAAGAGGTGGTCAGTAAAAATCTATTAAGTGTTTTGGAATTTTTTTAAGCTTTTGTTATTTGATATTTTATCTGACCTTTCTTTTAACATTTTAGAATTGTTTTCTCATTTGGACTTAGCTCTTGGCAGAAACTGACTGAATAGCATCAGCCAAACAAAATCCCAGATACATGAGATTTCTCAGGATATTTGTCTTGCTGGTGTGAGAACATGAGTCAAGATCTGGATGTGTCTCTATCACTTGTATTGCATGAGACTTGGAGTGTCTGGTTGGTAAAACTTGCACTTTCTGAATGCAATCGTAACCACAGAACCACAAATTCCAAAAAAAGAAAACAACATCGTATCTGTAAATCATTTGCAGACATAGTCTCCCAGAGTGGTATCTTCAGGCATGGTTCTGGTTGGGTAAAAATGGCAGTAATTAGCAAAAGAAAATAATAATGTGAATTACAGAGCCAAACAAGTTCAGGAAATTTTCTATTACTGTATGCTTACCTCAATCCTCTTCTCAAAACGTGGCCCTTTAATAATTCTATTTACGTAAACATGTGGAACATGAATGTCTTCTGGAGGAAAGGAACCTACTTTAACAATCTCTTCCACTTCAGCTATGGTTGTCTTGGCAGCTCTACACATGGGTGGATTAAAGTTTCTGGCTGTCTTTCTATAACGCACACAAATAAAAAAATCTCTCATTAGTCTTTGGCAGAAAATAACCAGTAAATTCTTTTTTCTTTTTAAATCGCCATAGGCCTATTATTAGGAAAACAAACGAAATACCACTGAAAGCAGCTACAGACAGCACAACAATGTAGTGCCTTCAGTTTCAAAGAAACTTCATGTAATGATCCCTGTTATTCAGACAGAAAAATGACCAGGTAGAGTTAGTGGCCAAGGCCAATATATACTGATGTGAAAATCTGTTAAAACAATGTGAAATTATGAATGAAGTTTTAGAATTTTTAGAACCTTTTATACAAGATGCTAAAACAGAAAGAGGAGAGATATAAATAGGACTGTGAAGAGCACCCAGTCTGATTAGAAAACCAGGCTTCCATGCATCTGACATGGGGAAGATTTCAGGATCTGACTAAAGAACAGGAAAGAATAGAAGCCCTTTGTGATGCTGGATGAAGAATGATTGTCAAGGACATAGATTGTCCTCAAAAAACAAGCATACACACACGAGATCAAGTGAAAGTAGCCGATTCCCATGATAATCATTCTGTAGGAAAAGAAAACTAAGGGAAAAAGACAAAAAACAAAAACAATGTAAACACAGAGAAGCTGTGAGCTTTGAGTTCTACAACAAGCCATAAACTGTAGCAGCAAGGTTTACAGAAAACTGAACCTGAGGATTGGCATAGGAGGCGCTGCAAATAGATAAATCAAAGTAATAACTGGTCCGAACCAGATGGGTGTATAACATCACAGAGCAGGTGACACAGTACTTGGTGATTGTTCCTACGCTGACCATAAATCACGGGGTTGGTAATGTCATGGTTTGGGACTGCATATTTGCCAGAAAGAGCTGCTGCTTAACTCATTTGTACCATAAACAAAAATGTCTATCACAGTACTTGTGTACAGATGCAATTCTATCTAGACTGCAGCTTACTTGTCATGGATTCATATACCAGATGGTGGCACAAAAAGCCTGTTTTCATCAAGCTAATAATTTTGGGCAGGGTCATTACTCAGTTCAGGTTAATCTCACAGATTGCCCAAAAAGGATGTTCATTCCACACCATCATCTATGATATTACTTTTGTTTGAGTATTTAAAGGCTGAAGATTAACTAAGCTTTGTTCGATATTTTTTTGGCAATTTTGTTCTTATCATACCTTGGTTTGCCTTGGTTAGAACTCTTGTTTACATTCAAAAACTTCAAAACTCTGGTTCTTTTTTAATGAAACTTAACAGAATTTGAAAAAAAAAAACCCCAACTATTTTATTTCTTTGTAGGTCTGATGTATGGAAAATCATTCTGAATAGCATTTAAAATATTAACAATTGGCAGTTGTTTATCAAGTAACCAACTCCCAACTTTTCATTTCTATTTAGTGTTTATTTCACTCTGCCATGATTTCTTAAAGATGCGATGACACTGGCCCATGAACATGTGTGTTATTACTCAATATACATGCATCCTTCTACATTGCAAGCAATGACTGAAATATGATTTAGAATATATTAAAATGCAGTTTCCAAATAATTTTCAGAAAATATGCTATCCAACCAAGCACTGGATCTTTCAAAGTTGGCACAGTTTTTTCAGTATATCTGCTATTATTTATGATCCAGTTTTTAACAATGCTAAAATCACTAATCAGCAAATCATCTCAATTAATTACACACTTTCAAAGATTAATTTTCCTTCTCATAACTACATACAGAGGAATCGATACCAGGGCTCCAAAACTTTTTCAAATTTAGTAGCCACAAAAATTTCCTAGTCAACTAAAATAGGGTCATAACAAGGAGGTAAAGTAAATTATTTTGCCTTCTGGGTGGCCCCAGAGTTTAGCTAATTAACCAAGTATCCAAAAATTTATTTCTGTGGTTCAAAATCATATCTTTTGTGTGAAACTTTACACATCTTCTGAAAATGGTGTTGGTTGGAGTGGATTTGCTATTCTCTAAAGACCTGTGGCTACTCCAAGCTAGCTGCTGAGCAGAGAAGACCAGGAAGTTTGAAAGGAGAGTCTTTTTGTTATGAGTGAACCCAAAAACACACATGCAGAAAGAGTCTCTGTGAATGATTTTTAACTGCCTGTATCAAAAGTTGGACTAGGTCCCATTGTTGCAGTATAGAGACTATCACTTCCTTGCTTTGCTTCACTCCTGTTTGTATCCATCTTTCATGTTTATATATGTCACTTCCACTTGTCACATGTTGCCACTTGCTCCTTCCTTAAAACTAGATGTAATCTTGATTTTCTTGCTAAGAACTAAATTGAAAGTAAATCACTTTATTAAATCTTTTTGTTGTCCATAATTTGCAAGGTAATGATCTATACAGGTAGAATTCATTAGAACCCTCATATTACACTTGGTCATGGTTTTCACTAATGGCATCACTTATGATTATCAGAAAAGATATTTGCCAGCTCAATTTTTTTGGTCACCAATGGTGATCTGGAAACTGTACTTTTAGTTGATCCTAGTTAAGACTCTCTACCTGACTGATAGAGCAAAGAGCATTAACTCCTTGGCCTTGTGTCCCATCATTTGAAAAAACAAATGCAATTACACAAATTCTAGACATTTAATTTTCATCTAAATATTCTCATATTAATACTTCTGAATTCTGTGCTATACTTTTCAGATCTTCTAAAAAAAATTAGAGAAATAAGTGACATTGGCTAATTAGACAGTACAGTCCGTCTGTTAACAGACCCCAGCTTGGCTTTAGGAAAAAAGGAAAGTTCATAATTATTTTAAAAAAATGTTTCTTTCTTTCTCTTTTTTCATAAAAGCACGCACCCTTCCTGAAATAGAACAGTTTACACCATGATGGTTCACCTAAAAATTAGGTTCCCTGCTCTGTCTGCCTTCCAAGCCTTTATCAGCGCATAATCTCCAGTGATGGCCTCTTCCATAATGTAATTCTGCCCACCAAATACTCTGTTCTGGAAAACAAAAAAAGAGAAAGGAAAATATTATCCAAGATACATTTTAAAAACCTCCTTTGGCGTACAAATACAAATGTTCAAAGTGGTGTTACATAGGAAAACTAAAGTCTATTAATTGGCAGATCTCACCATAACTTAATCTTTTTTCCCTTCTTTTTTTAGTAACTTGTCTGCATCGTTAATTTCAAGGAAATTTCTGAGTAGAGAAACAAAACTTATTTTCAAAATACTTAAGGGTTTTACATCTAGACAATTGTAAGTGTTTTGGTTTCTACAGAATTACCAGGGAACAATTATGAAAGATATAGAAGTATCAGCATCCTAATATATTAAAAAATAAAGGATTTTTTTTAGCAGCAGAACTGCAAGTAAAAAGAAAACAAACAAATAACCAGCAGTAGTTGTTGATAGTGAATGCGTAAATCAGTTTAAAAATCAAAGGCCTCCTCCAGAAAAACTGGAATTTTCAATAGTTATAAGGGCCCTGAAGAGAAGAAAAATGGTCATTACTATGATTCTTAGATTAATTAATTCTCTCACTATTAACTAGACTTGTTGGTAGTTTATTCCACTCATTAACAACTCTATTACTTAAAAATTTGTTTCTGATATCTAATCTGTAATCATGACCGCTGATATTAGTGACTATAGATAATTGAAAACATTCAGGTAAATCTCTGCTGAACCAAGGATTTATACAGTGAAACTAAAACTTTTTCACTTTTGTCAGATACATTGGCTAATTACTCTGTCTAACATCCTATCCACTTTGTGTGCACTGCATCACACTGAGATTTTTAGTTAACAACCCATTAGACATCCTTTTTCAAACCCACATTTTCCAGTTTAATATCTATCTCTATTGCCTGCTTGAGTAACTTGAACATTTCCAAGCATTACATTCCATGTTCCACTTAAAGTCCAATCTGGTAAATTATTAAAATTTACCTGAAAATTATGTTGGGCCTTTTAAAAGTTAACACTAACAATTGTTCTGCAGTGCCATTTAATTTTAATGGCTTCCAGCCAGTTTGTGGAAACAAAACTGAATTTTAAACTAACTTTTCAATATTTTTTTAAAACATGTAGGAGCAGCAGTAATAGTCTACCTGTGAAAACACTCACCTGTGTGCATCATTCTGTACGGTGTCTGTATTGCTTCTGATGTCACAACTTTTGATGAAGTGAGATCATTAACTTTAGGTTTCAAAATGGTAGTAATACTTGTTTACTCTGTGGTCTGCTGATACCCAACACTTTCTTCAGTTTAAACTATTAAGACCGTCCTCACACCATAAACCGCACATCTTCCTCTAGATTTCTTCTTTTTTTACTTTCCCACTCTCTTAAGAAAACCCGTGCATTTTAAGTCTATGGGTGGCAGATGGTGGAACCCTGCTTCATAAACACTGATCGCAACAAGAGAGAAGACAGATTCTAAACTAAAAAAAAAATCTAAACAACTGAATTCCAAACAATTTAAAGATGCTAGAAACCAAAATGTAGCTACACAGTCTATGGTCACCTACTACAACTACTACATTTTAGTTGCTTCCCTTCCCTTGAAGCAGCCAGGCCGTGCAAACTCTTGACACCTGGTTATCTGGGGGGTGGGGGAACAAACAAAAATTCACTGCTCTTTGCACGGACGTTCTTCCTTCTTGAACAGGTAACAACAAAGCACGAGGTGGGTGGTGGTGGTGCGGTCTCTGACTGATTTAAAGCAGGTTCTAGAACAAGAGCGGATGGCATCTTTAGCAAACTTAACCCCGTATAATTCGGGAAATCCATCATTTCAAAAAGAGCGGAACAGTAATGGAGACCGCTGCAGGTATAACCGAAAAAACGGAAACATCATCGTTGTTGTGGTTTTCTAATGTGATGTGTATTTTTATTGTTTCCCCTCAAACGGTATCTCGGATAAGACAAAGGAAGGGGAGAGAAGTCGTCCTCCTCCTCCTCCTCGAACAAGACCCGATACCTGGAGCTTATCTCCCTTTAGTCGACACGTATTTATTGGGCGGGGAGAGAGAGTAGGAAATAATCAATGGACGCCGCATGACTCAGCCCAGGTGAACAATTCTAGCTTTCGTAACGTAACTGCTGCCAGTACCTGTATTAATCCAGCTGCTGCTGCTGTGCTGTGCTGGCAAGCCGACATTGACAGTGTTATTTATAGCCCTGACTGACCTCGATCAGTCAGCGAACAGGAGAGGAGGACGACGACGACCCTCGTTCCCACGGTGACCCCTCCTGTTATCTTCCGTGATCAGGGCTGGCGAGGATTTCCGCACGGGGACCTGACTCATCGCCGGACTGCGCCCTCCCCCGTTGTTGTTGTTGTTTTAGACCAGGACATACCGCCCGCCCCTCGCCCCGGCGATGGTGAGAGACAGGCTGGACGAGATGAAGCTGAGGGCGGAGATCTCCGACAAGGAGATGGCGAAGAGCAAGAGCGCCCCCGACCCGGTGAGAGACGGCGACGTGAAGGCCTACCTGGACGAGATCCAGGTGCTGGAAGGGCGGGTCGGGGAGCTGAAGGAACAGGTGGACAGGATGAAGAGGCTGCAGAGCGAGCTGCTGGCATCCGTGGTTCAGGAGAGGGCCCTCAAGCAGGAGCTGGGGGGGCTGGACGACGACGTGAAGAGGAAGTCGACGGGCTTGTGGACCGAAGTCAAGAGGATCAAGGAGCAGCACCGCGTGCTGGACCCCGAGCAGCTGGGCGGAGAGCCGACCTCGGACCAGCGGCTGAAGGTGATGCAGCTGAAGCGTCTGATCGGGGGCCTGCAGTCGGTGATGGAAGACTGGCGGGCAGCGCAGCTGTCGTTCGAGGAGAAGAGCAAGGCCAAGCTCCGGCGCCAGCTGAACATCATCGGAGAGACGAAGACGGACGAGGAGCTGCAGGAGCTGCTGGACAGCCGGACCGGCGGCGCCGACATATTCGCGCAGGGGCTGCTGAAGGACACCGAGCGTGCACGGCTGGTTCTCCGCGATGTGAACGCTAGGGGAGAAGAGATCTTCTCCCTGGAGAACCAGATCCGGCAAGTGAACGATCTGTACCGGGAGCTCAACTTGCTGGTCGCTGAGCAAGGGGAGGTAATCAACCACGTCGACCAGAACCTGGAGCAGGCGCACGCGTGTGTGGAATCGGGAAACGTTCAGCTGGTGAGGGCCAAGCGCAGCAAGAAGAAGTCGCGAAAGATATGCTGCATTGTTGCTATCTCGGTGGTAGTTCTCCTCGCCATCGTCGGAACCATCCTAGCTATTTCACTGGCCTAGATCATCCATCCCGTTTTATTATTATTTTTTTTAATTCAAGACTCACTACACCTTGAAGCCATCTCGCAGTACATCATCCATCCACCCAGACGGACGGACACCTGCTAAATCTCCATGTACCGAACACGGCCTGTTTTCCTCGCCTTTCCAAAGCTTAAGGACGCATTTCCGTCAGGCACCGAGAAGTGGGGGGAGAACGGCCTTCGATCAAAATGCCTGAATAATCTGTCTTTCAGCGAAAACTATTTGGAAAAACTCATAAATAAGTCTAAACCTTTGTGATAGTATCGTAACAAAAGCAAATCAGGGGCATCATCAGTCGTCGTACCTGTTGTGAGGCAATAAGTTCCTAGTTACAGTCACTCAGACGACTTCTGGAGTACACTGTAACTCCTTACCATATTAGATGTGCATAGCTTATGCGGAGGAGGATAAAAAGTTTTGTTTCACATGGGGATCTATGGAGTTATAGACTTCCTACTAGTCTAATATACCTTATAATTGTTTTAACAACTTAAATTTATTGTATTCCTGTCGGTTCAACTTCATGCCTTTACAAAGAATAATCATAACAGCTTTTAAAATTTAAATCATTATGTGATCATGTTTGTCACATCAAATTACTTATATATAAAAACAGTAGAGTCTCGATTATCCGACAAACAGGACTGACAGGTGGTTGGATAAACAAAACTGTCGGATAATATGGAAATGGCAGATGTGGGAAGTCCAGCATAAGTTTGAAATCTTGTTTATTAATACTGTCCAGAAACCGTTATACAACTACTTGTACTGTAATAGATATTTTTACAGAAATAGATTCATTTAGTTAATTGAACAACACATTTTAAATTACATGTAATTACAGCAAATGCATGAGTATACAATATGGTCAACAAAAAAGTTATTATTTAAAAAATTTAGTGACTAAAAATTTGTTTTCCCGTTTTATTTCTCTTCCTTGCGGCAAGGTCGTGCCAGTGTCTCAACATAACATCAGTAGCAGTCGCTTCCTCTTGTTGTTCTACATAAGCCAGTGCCGCCTCGAAGGCCTTGATCCCTTCACTATGACTCATTTTCTCAATTTTGTCTAATCCCAGCACAGTGCCATTTTCTTCTTCATTCCCATTCACCATAGTAATTATGTCATTGTCAGTCAGTTTTTTTTGCTCATCTTTCTGCATCCATTCCTGTATGTCATCATCATTTGCTTTCTCACAGACTGGAATTTCTTGTAACAAAGGAAGCAGATTATCACGATCTTCTTGAGCCATTTCTTGTTCATTTTCATCTTCAGAAAGTAACTTTCTCCATGATTTTGCCAGGGTTTGTGGTTCAATTTCATCCCATGATTGTGTGATCCAGTAAATAACATTAAGTTTCACTTTTTTTTTAGCATATCTATGGCGATATTTTTTCTTTAATACTTCAAGAACATACTGGTCCACTGGCTGACACAATGAGGTGAGAGGAGGAGGAGGAGGAAGTAAAATTGCTCTAATGTCACCACTTTTCGGATCGTCCTCGACAGGATGAGATGGTGCATTATCAATTAAGTGGACTGCTTTCCTTGGCAGGTTTAGCAATTTCAAAAACCTTTCTACTGATGGAACAAATTCATTGAAAAACCAGCTTTGGAAAATGTCTGAATCCATCCATGCATTCATCTGGTTCTTATAAGAAACTGGAAGCGCAGCAGGAGCCAGGTTTTTAAAAGCCCTTGGTTTTTTCGACTTTCCAATAAATGAGAGCTGTAGTTCATGGTTACCAGTAGCGTTACTACAAGTGAGAATAGTTACTCTTTCTTTACTTCGTTTATACCCAGGAGCTGGAGCTTCAAGACGGGAAGCTAGAATTTTTGCAGGCAACATTTTATAGTTTAATCCGGTTTCATTGCAGTTATATTATATCTGCTCCCTTGATACGCCTTCATTTTCGATAAGACGATGAAATTCTGTTTTAAATTCAAGAAATTCCTCAGAACTTGCTGATAATTCCCCCCCACAAATATTGAGCTGTCTTTTTCCGTATTGTTTTTTCCCAGTGATCATGCCAGCCTACACCAGCCGTGACATCAGGGTCTCCTTCATTTATTTCCTTTTGGAAAATCAGAGCACACTCTCTCTCTCAGTACAGGGCCTGATATAGGCATGCCTTTGTCTCTTTGCTGTGTGAACCATAGGAATAAAGCTCAGCTCACCCTTTCATAGTTTTCCTAGTGTTTATTCCACAACTAGAGGCTCAATCGGAGCTCCCCATCGCTAACAGTAACTCTCCCCATGCGGAGTTTGGATGCAATTCTTTGCATGGACTCACCCTTGTCTGGTCTTTTTAACGCTTCAAGTTTTTGCTCAATTAAAGGAACCACTTTTTTTTTTTTGTAAAAAAAAAATGGCGAGAAATAAACCACGATCACAGTCTGTATGACACGAATTACGAGTGCAGGCGAATGAAGAGTTTACTCTGGTGGCGAAAAGTGATGGACTGAGACAGACAAAAACAAATACGCATGCATCTCAATACTATAAATAGAAATGACGACACTTGGCCTTGAAATAGCTTACGTCACGTCACGTGGGTATGTCGGATAATCGAGACTAGTGTGTGTATATATATAAAATCTTTTTCATGCTGCCATAGAAAAATGGCTCTCTCATAATCTAAAAGTTCAAATTATGTAGCAATCAGTTAAAGAATGAAGCTAATTGCAATGAATGGCAGTATTAAATTGTTAAAGATAATACTGTCTTATCAGCACATACTATTTAGCTAAAAAAAATGTATGAACTCAATAAAGGTATATTTTCGTATTGTAAATTTGTATCATAACTGCATTTTTCGACACAATATTTAGGATAAGTACAGTATTTATAAGACCAGGACAAACACCCAGCTACCAATAGTAGTTTCTGATTAACTGTATATAGTGTTCCTAAGAAAATAATCCATTATAATAGCACGATAAGTTTTAACCTTCTGTATACCACATCAGTTTTAATCTTACTTATACAACCCCAGACTAGAGGCACTATTTAGTACTTGTATTTAACTGGCTGTATGTTTAGTCAGCAGACTAATAATGCAAAAATATGTTGGGTTGAAGCAATTTATAGACTTGTTACAAAAGCTCAACCTGTGCTGATTAAAACAGAGTTGAAAGGTAATTGTGTGAAAATGCACCTCAGGTGGTATACAGAGAGTTAAAAGAATGCTTGCAGAGAAGACAGCTATCACATGAAGCTTACAGGTGAAAAAAAATTAAGCAGTTTTGTGACTGGCTGAAAAATGAATCATACCAGGTATAAAGCCGCCTCATAATCAGGATTTAAAACAGATATAAATACAGTTTCCATGCTTCTTTTAAAACTTTCACTTATGCACCATGTGGGATCTGTATTGCATACAATTTTGCAAGTTTCTACCATCTGCAAATAGCTACCACTGTCTGTCTACATGCTGATTAATGTTCAAACAAAAAATTTTTCAATTTATTAATGATGAAATAAATATAATTACCGATATAATGCAAGAATGGCTCCTAAGAAAAATTCCATATTTGCATTAAAAATTAAATATACAGGGTGTCCGTAAAGTTACTATACAGTCTTACAAGTTACTATACAGACACCATGCAGTACAGTAAGATATTGTATTAAAATATTTATTTGTAACAAAAGAAATAACACCTTTATGTTTATCATAATCTCAGAAAATACATGTGTTACATCCGAAAAGACTGTAACAATCAAGGCAAACAATTTCTATGACAAATATTCAAATTGTAAGACTGTATAGTAACTTTACGGACACCCTGTATAACTGTTTTATCAGAAATATGAACAGCTGGCTTTCTGTTTCATGTTTAACCTATTGCTAACTGGCTGTTTAGGCTGTGATCCACATGTATATTCATCCTTTAATATATCATATTGCTGTCCCAGACTAATAGATCATTGCTGTTTTCAAAATGATGTGGCTGAATGTTATTCAGAATCACCAGCATTGAAAAAAATGTGTACATCATTACATACAGAGGAAATCTGTATTATTATATAAAACATGATATGTGCATCCTTTTTTCCCCCACCTGTAGTAAGCACCAACTGGCAATGTTCAGCTTTTCTCATTTTTACATTTTATATTAGGGTGTGTCTGCCATGAAAGTCAACAGAAAATGGAGGTTTTAATTGCAGACCATGGTTCAACAGCAGAGGCAAAATAGTGGGTCCAGCAAAGATAAGCATACATGATAAACCAAGCTGGCAGTGCAGGTGCCATGCAGCAAGGTGTGTCAGGCATGATGGCTGAACATCTGATCAATAGTCTCCTTGCACCTCACAAAACTTGTAGATTAAAGTTTGTACTATTTTTCTTATCTTTGTGAGTTTGAGAGGTTCTGCAAGCTCCTCATTTGTAACTGAATTTGATGTTACATGTATTTAGAATTTTTTTTTCCCTTTTTTTCTCTGGTAAAGTTGCATGGTGCCCCTATGCTCCCTCATCACCCTTGCCCATAAAAGAATGTCCAGGCTGTGCACATGCCTTAGTAGTAGTAATACAATTACTAATGAATCTGTTTCAGAAAATCCAAATCCTTTCCTTTCACCATCATCAGGCTCCATCTTTTTCAAGAAGAGACCCTGATGATTGCAACAAGGCAGATTTCCAAAATTAGTTCTGTTATAACATCTGGCATTAAACTTGTAATGTAGTAGTAAAGATTAATAAACCATTATGTGGGAACGGTTGATGGAAAAGATGAGAAATGGACTAAAATGGACACCTTAATCTTTAGGAAATTATCTTTCAATCCTAGTAATAAGTTTTTTCTAGATGTCTCTAGTGTTTGAGGGAAAATTTCCATCCAATATTAAATTTTGTTTTGCACATATGCAGAAATATATTAACAGTAGGGTAGTTAATTTGAAGGATTCCTAAAATTCAACAAATAGCAGCAAGTACTTTTCCTTGTAATACCTTATGCTGTTAATTTGTTTTCTTTTTCTTCTACATTAATTATATCATTGCTGAAAGTATGAAACAATTAGTTTGGATTCATAAGTAGCCTGACCCTATGATATTTCTTTGGGCATGGCCAAGTACAAACTATACTGGCTTGCTACTGTGGCTGAGGATGAGTTCATGGAAAGCGACTAAATTTGGTGAACCTTCTCTTCTCATTTGTGTATGAGTCCAATGACATTAGTTTCCTCCACACACACACACTCAACTTCTTTCCTTCTATGGGTAAAAGATTAATTCTAGTAGGGACTTTCTATTTCCTGCTGAAGATGGCAATGCCAGGTGCAGGAATGACAACAGCAATGGTGTTAAGCAACTTCCTCAGCTGTAGATGATGTATGCAAAGAAGAATGATGCCTCTATAAAAACTGCTTTCATTTAGTATTTGGGCTATTCTTTATACAGAAATTACTTACGCATAATCTGTTTCCAATAAACCATATCAGTTACCTCATCCTCACAATCCTATGGGATAAAAATCATTTTTACAAGCTCCAAATTGTATGATCCTTGACTTTCTCTTCAATAATTTTGAAAGGAGGCTGACTTAGCATTACTACTTGATGAATGTGTTTTAATAGAAATCAGGTGAGTCTGGAAATAATATTCAAGCAATTTCAAAAAATGATTCATTTTTGCTTTTATATTCAGTAAATTTAATAACTTAATCCACAGTCAATAAAAACAACAAAGATAAGTGAACTGCATCATATTTACCTCCCTTGCTTTGCTGCCAATAACAATATTCCCATTGGAGTCATACTTAATAGGAACTCCACCATTGTGAATGAGGGTTCCAAAACCAGTTGGAGTAAAGAAAGCAGGAATGCCAGCTCCTCCAGCCCGAATTCTTTCGGCTAGAGTTCCCTGAAATAAATATAAGACATTTTTAATGTATTTACTTGAGTCAGTCTGAAAACAGGAAAAAAGGTACATATTTACTTTCATCTGTGGTATTTGCACAGTATCTTGATGACAGTTTTGGGATAAAATTTTACAGTGATGGAAGAAAGAACCACTCCCCTCCACTGGAGGCAGCCCAGACCAGTGTTTGATACATGCTGCGCAGTGCTTATTTTTAAGAATGGTAATCAAAAAACTGTCTTTGGGTTGAGTGATCTCAAAAGAAGTTGGTCATTTGAAATTTGAAGGAGGAATCATGGACAGATGTCTTATAGGGACATACCAGAAAGAAACATGTTACATCAGCAAGAAAACTATTGAGATGAAATTATATTTTCCAGCAGAATGATGCTGTTAAATGAAGAATGGTGCTGGAATGGTCTGTGCAGTCTTTAGATCCAAAACTAATTGAATGGCTGTAGGAAGACATGAAGTAAAGAGTAAACCAGAGAAATCTTACATCAGTCAGTCAGTCACAAACTATCACTGTCAGTGTCTACTTACTATTATAAAAACTTAGTTTTCTCCACGTCAGAACATTTGAAAGCTGCTATTAAGGATAAGATGGCCACACTAACACTGTGAATGTGATTATGTGAACATAGATATCAATATTCTACAAGTTTAAACTAGTTAAATATTTATTTTGAAGTCAAAAGCTATTCACAACACTTCTTATTACATTTGTTACATAAGAAAACATCAGGTAACATACAGGTGACGTGTTTCAGCAACCATGGGCATGTCTGAACATTTCGGTGATTCACTGTAAGTATACTTAATATACAAATCTAACAATTAATTAAAATCGTATGACTACAGAATGTGTCTGTTAAAGGTTTCCCATCATCAACTACCTCTATAGCAAAGTGAAAATTAGAATATGAGCCAAAAAAAAAGAAACATTCATTAGCTTTAGCTTCATCAGTTAGTCAAAATACAATAATAAAATTCCAGTTCAGAAATTATCCCACCAAAGTAGATAAAGATATTAACCAAAAGAGGATCCCATGGCTATGCCATTATTTGCACATAAAATTTAACATTAAAGAATGAAGCAAACATCTTCAGTTACTAACGTTAATAATTTATGCATCACAGATTCAGGTAAAGCTGGAACAGTTACAGAACTATGACAAGTTGTTTTCTTCTTGTCAACCTTGTCCTGACTTTTGAGGTCTAGAATGTAACCGAGAAGGGATGAGGAGCAAGCCTTGGTGATCAAACAAGTTACCCAGATATGGATGGAAGCTCAAAGGGGCAAGCCAATTAAGATTTACCTCCACCACATGCACCTGGAAAATACTTCTAGAAACCTTCATTTTTAGGTGTTGGAGGGGAAACCCATATGACTGGCTGATAAAAAAAGAGTAGGAAGAAATTATATCATTAAGATATGCCAAACAGACCTGGTCCCAACCCTTGGCAGTGCAGTAGTCTAATAAATGGATCATGAGATACACCTTACATAATTTGCTAATACTAACATTGATGATATAGTCCAACTGTACATTTTCAAGCAATGAAGTAAGATTTAGGCTGCACAATTTGAAGAAAACATTTGAAATACAGAACCTGCTTAGTTTTTTAAAAAAAATGTAACAATATTTATAATTTTCAATAAATGTATTAATAAGTATTTATTTTAGTTGTGCGCACGTCCGCGCACGAAGTCGATACTTTTTTCTGCAAGGGCCTGACCATTGACTTATATATATGGACGAAATCACAATACTGGGAAGATGGGGGACCCTTAAGTACCATGGGGAAATTTATGTATGTGTGGGGGTGCATACTGACTCAGATTCAATTACCTCCCTTTTATTTAGTGCTTACAAAGATATCATTATGTTAGGGGAGCTTCAATTCACCAAAGTTGAAAAAAAATAACCCTTACTTGAAAATCCCAGCTTTAAAGAAAAGGAAAGCATATACTGCAGCTTTTAAATTGGAAGTGGTGAACTTTGCTGAAAAAATTGTGGAAATATGGCAGCAGAACAGCAGCATGGCGTTAGTGAGAAATGTGTTTGTGATTGGTGAAAAGCGAAGGATTCATTATGATGGAGTGAAAAAAGCAAAAATGCAAACTGTGGTTGCAAAGCTGGATGGACCAATGTTGAAGATCAGCTTGAAGACTTTGTTTTGACACAACGTGCTGTGTGCTGTGGACTAAATACAATCCAATTACAAATGAAAACCTGACAAATCGCTGAAATATAGACAGTTATACAATTTGTCCTGGAATGAGTCACCTGCTATTATTTTGGAATCTCTACACAGAGATCTACCGCTGAAAAAATATCACACGTCTGACTGTATTTATTATTTGATTATGGAAGGGTTTTTTAAAATAGTATATTAAAAGATGAGAAACCTTGTTTTTTTGTAGATTTTGTGTTCCTTTCCTTGCAAATATTAATTTTTATGTTTAAGTTCATAAATTTTTCCTATAAAAATTAAAATTTTGTACAGAGTTGAGTTACAATAACTGACCAATTTCACAACAAATATGTTTGGAAAATGGATCGAAGACACCATATTTTAAAAAGATTACAGTTTAAAAACTACTCAAAATATATTATTCATTTTTTTAGATTTTATTCCAAATAAATGTAATGTTATTATGTCCAATTTTTGTGCATGTATGTAAAGAGGGCAAGAAATTATGGGGTTGGAAATTCAAAATATGCCTCATTTAGACCCATTCTAGGACAACAGATCTTATACAAGAACTCCATCTTTTTGTAAGTCATTATCATCATCGACACTCGTTCTGGCTTCATGCCATATAGCGCTTTACAATTTCCCCTCATCTTCTTTACTATGTGGTTTGTGTATCAATGTCTGTATGGTTAAGCTTTCAGATCTTAGATCTCTGTTCACCTGGGAGGCCCATGTTGTCTGGTCTACTCTGAGGACGATTTGTATACAAAGACGGTTTTTGTGTTACTACGCGAATGCACAAATTAACGCAGTCTAAATGGTTATTATGCTATACTCACTAATTTCTAAGAACTACTTCTAAGAGTTTACATAATTTGTAACACCATACATGTGATTCAACTTCTTATTTGATAGGAAAAATTCATATCAAACTGTTCCATACGGATTGAAGATTCTTTATTTTGCCTCCATTCTCTTTTTTTCGCCTAAAACTCTTTCCTTCCCCAAATCTCTCACTTTGATGATATCCACCATTGCTGTTTTATAACCATTACTGTACAAAAGTATGATCGTATATTGACTTATACACCACTTCGACTTATAACCTGAAAAATATGGTAAACTGTATGCACTAATAAACCAGTTATATATGATATAGGACTATTCCTCTATTCATTAACTCTATCTCTACTGCCCTTCAGTAGGAGTTGGGTGGATGGCTACCTCAGATCAAACGCAAACTTTCACAGGGGTAGATAATCCCTACCTATAAACACAGAACTGATCTAATTGCACCATGTGCATCTTCTTCTGAACAGTGAGACACTTTCTAGTTCTGAATAAATTTAGAACAGTACACCTGAGAGTTGAGCTTAGCTTTTTCCAAATAAAAATAAAAAAATATTCCATCTGTTTAAGATGATTTTAAATTTTTCAGACTTTTCCTATAAACAAAAAAGATTGTGCATGTAAGCTTACCTGTGGTGTCAACTCCACTTCAAGTTCTCCAGACAAATACTGCCTTTCAAATTCAGCATTCTCACCAACATATGATGAAATCATTCGTTTCACCTAATGAAGCAGATAACAATACATTTAAAAATCTTATTAACCACACTTAATGCAAATCCAAAAGTTTGTGTATGACCAGTCAAGAAAAGTCATCTCCAGAAACTGCATTCTCCATCTACAGAAATAATATTTGTTTACAAAAAAAATGCATTTATTATCTAAATAGCCATTACAATCTTATTCTACTAAATTTCAATAATAAAAAACGTAGTGAAGAGTTCAGGCAGACAGCTCTGAGTGCTCATTGTTTCTCTCTGGTGGAACACTAGCTGCAACTCAACAAGTGAAATCCAAACCGGTGTAATTCTTGCCATTTGTTTTTGTATGTCTTCTATTTAGCTCAGCATATGTGGCCATAAGTAGACCAAGCACCCTTTTAGTGATGTAGTATATTGGTTGAAATTTATCATGTTTCCCTTGAGCTCAAATGAATGCTGTATATGTGGTGACATATGACTTGACATTTAATTCTTCTTGTAAAGAAACATACAAAATGATGAGAGATTTTAAAACATATTAAGCCAAATTAACCCATGGATTTCATTACAACATGCTAATGGAAATACATTATAATTTGTATGCCACACTGTGGAGTCAAGAATCACATGATGATTGGCTTAGTGTGCATGTTTGAAATCAGATGTATGGTCACTGCATCTTTTATTACCATGCACCAGATCATGTGATATTGTTGGATCCAAGGGATATTGTGAAAAAAACTCAACAATGCATGGCCAGCATTGTTGGCTGAGGGATGCAGTGACTAACTATCCTGTTCCACAGAGGAGTTTTTCTGAGCAAGTGTTATTGAGAGAATCTGTACACCATAGGCTTCTGCTTGGTCTATCATTGATGTCATTAGTCTGGCAGTAGCAGCTACACTGATGACTGCTAGCAAGGAATCCTTGGTCATGCTGATGTATGTCTGTAGACTGTCATTGTGAATGTTAGTGTACAACTGATGTCTGCTACGCTGTATCATATTTGTATACCCACAAATGAGTGTGCATTTCAAAATGTGTTTTCTACATGCCATTTGATTTTTAATATGAGAGATCATGAGATTTTATATTCAGGTATAGCACTAAAGTTTTCATGTTTTCTACATTTTATTTTAGCCCTTACACTTTAGGTCATTACCAAGAAAAGAAAACATAGAAAGTAAAAGATAAGTTTTAGAATCCCATTACCTTATTAGTAGTAGCTGGTTCAACTAAAACCCACTTTCTAGTCATCTTTCACTGTGGTCTATAAATATTAGTCATAAATTACATCAGAACGTAACAGGTAACAGGTGATAGGTTCACAACCAGCACCGGCCACCTGCACTGTCCAAAAATAGAAATGCCAACTACCAAAACTTCTGTTCCAACTTTCCATTATTGTATATGGTTCCCAATTAAATCCTCTGAATGGTGACAGGTAAAAATTGAAAAAAAAACAAACAAACAGGTAGTTACTAGTATTAAGGTGATGGGAAAGGTCTGTTGTTTTCTTAGCCTGAATCAGCAACAACTCATGGCAGGGTTTTGGCCACTTGTAATAATTTTTATGATATGCCCCAATATACAGCAGATACTGGGAACAGCATCTCTCAGTTTCCGTTTTTACCTGGAAACCTGTTTTTTAAGACTCCCTGCATTTCCACATTAAAAATGAAGAAACAAAGTATAAATTTGATTCATATCCATTTATACGAAATCTGAGATAAAGATTAAAGTCAGTCATAATTACTTTAAAAAAAAATGGGTTTGTTTCAAAAAGGAATGTTGCACATTTGGGCAAAAAAAATTTTTTTATAAAGACAAAAAAGCCAAATTTACAATGCAAAAGTTTTTTTTGTTGTTGTTAATTTTTGTAGGGGAGGTAATTATTTGGTTTTTTTTGCAGCTTTTGTACTTTTACACAGTTCCATATTTTATTTCCAGGTAAAAATCAATGGTTTAAGGAAAAGAATCAAAATCAAACACATCATTCTGAAGTGAACAGAGATTGGGATTTTTCTGTCATATGCTGTCTGGCTTCTAGAAAAGAGTTTATGATGTAAACTGTTGCCACTAAATTTCTCTAAATCTCCAATTTCAGTAGATAAACATTACTTCTTTAGATAATGAATACAATAAATAACTGCCAAAAAAATGCTAATAAATACTTCAATGATCTCATAGTGAGGACTACATTTTTATCAATGAAAATGGCTTTTCACAAAAACCTTGTATTTGCCATATTTCTTTTAACAGCATATTTACCTGTCCAATTGTAATCTATTAATGGCTAAAGTTTCAACCATGCAATGATATGAAGCAAAGCCTAGAGTTAACAGAAACACAACTTACTTTACATGACACCCTAATTAAAAGACCAGCAATATTTTTTAGACGTTTTCTTCTTCCATGGGTTTTAAGAATTAATTCACAAAGTAATTCTGAAATGTCTAATCATTTACTGAAGATGCATGGTAATGAGGTTGGATAAATTTTTCTGCTCTTGAGATGACCTTTGACATTAGAAATATTAATACAACAAGAAAATCATACAATAAATGCCGAAGGCGGCTTTCAGCATCCCCAGTGAAGCAACAGAATCTTACAGCCTACCTGCTTTTTTCTGAGTAACAGACCCAAGCCAAAGTCCTCCACGCCAGCATTGTTACTGACCACGGTAAGATTCCTGGCACCAGTTTCCAGCAAGCCTCCAATGAGATTCTCTGGAATGCCACAGAGACCAAAACCTATAAAAAGGTTAAAAGTTTCGACAAACAAAACAGCAGTAACGTTGTAAACAACAGAACAAAACCAAATAAATACAAGCTGTCTGTCTGAATGGCATTCAGTAAACAGAACTGGCTAAAATGTTCAAATCTTCCATAATAAATAGTTAATTCTCAGCATAATATAGAATTACATTCAAAGAGAGAGGGAGGGAATTGTAATAAAATATGATGCCTGTTTTATTGTAATAAGAAAAAATCAAAATAATAACTTTTTTTTTTGCATTTGGGGGAAGTTTAAGTTGGATGTAAAAGACCGTTTTGCTCTTACCTCCTACAAGTAGTGTTGCACCATCTGGAATATCCTTTACTGCATCAGTAGCTGTATTGTAAATTTTTGCATTTTTTTGACTGCTTGTTGAAAATTTTGAAAATGCCTGGAACAGAATACAAATGAGTCAAACAACAAGCTGCTGAAGTACTACAGGTAAACAAAAATTGACTGAACACGATCTGTGTAATATAGAAAGTCTAGGCAAGAAAAAAGTTTAACTAGTAAATAAATAAATATGTATTTTGTACAGTGACTTTATGTATGTAAATAGATACCTGCTTAGAGACTCGTGGGTTATTTCAAAAACATGACTCAGCTTTAAGGGCAGATATATGCCAGACAACCATGCCACAAAAAGGTGTGTAGTAATCAAGCCTGTACTTCAATAAGACCCTGACAGTAGTGCAATTGTAAAAGTTGGGGGAATCAGCAAAGCAGTTGGATAAAATAAAGAATATAGTCTAGATAATTCTCTTTTAATACATTGTTTCTCAGTGCCAATCAGATACTACAATGACTATAAGGATAGGATATGACATGAAAAAGTTAATAAGCCATCTGCATGGGTATCACCCATAGTATGTATTCCAAAATGAGATAGAAATATTTGAATCTGTATTGACATGCACTAATCAATTTGAGCAATCAAAAGGAAAGGTACCAAATATTTGCAGTTAAGATGTTATAGGACTTCAACAACTGTAAATGGTACTCCAAATTAGATCTAAAGCAGGGTTACCATGGAATCGAATTGGAGGAAAAAATCCAGAGAAACAATAATGTTTATTATACACAAAGGGAGGTACAGATAAAAAAGGTTAATGTTTGGAATTTCCAGTGCATTAGAAAAGTATCAGATGATCATCCAGCAAATAATGCAAAGCATCCTGGGATTTCACAATATATCTGTTGATGAAGCGAAATAACAGCATGGCAAGAAACTACTAATATCCTGAGAGACAAGGATCTGACAAGGAACTTGCTAGTGTGTTTATTTGGCATAAATAAAATGGACTTTTACAGATTAGTATTACTGACATAGGTGTTCAAGAGAGAAATGTGAAAGCAGCAGTAAAGATTTAAGAGCCTGAAACTGCAGACATTTGTTTATTTGTTGGAATAGTGAACTATAGTGTATGATTCATCCTAATATTTACAGTATCAGAGCCATTTTGCTGTTAACCCATAAAGGTGTTTTGTGTGGGAACATGAACAAACAGGAGCATTTGAGGGAGTGAAATCTAAGTCAGCAAACAGATATTGGCATATTTTAATAACAATGCAGAAAAACAGGTGATGTGTGATGCAAGCACATTTGGATTAAGTGTTGTGTTGGTGCAAAAACAAAATGATAATTATCATAGTAATCTGTTGTTGGAAGGAGAGTCAGGAAGACTTTAGGCACAGTGCAGGTATTTCCACATATATTTGTATGGTATGCATTTCACGCTCATCACCAATCATCAAGTGCTGGTGAATCTGTACTATGTGATATAGAAACCACCTGTGAGAATTACAAGATGGATTCTAAGGCTATGGCTGTATGATTACCAAGTCAGGCATAAACCTGGAAAGAAAAATGTTGCAGATCCATTGTTGCAACTAATAAGCTGAAACAGACCACCAAAAGCTAGGGAAACATAGCAGAAGAGTACATTAGATTTGTGGCCATATGCACAACTGAAACAATGAGAAAGTGTGAAGTAAAAAAATTTCATGCCATGTCAAGAAACTATCAAAAGGTCAGAAATGTAATGTGAGGGTGACTAAAGCAATAAGGACAGTGGTGGGAGATATTTCACTCTAAAGTATGAACTAAGCTGCACCAAACACAAACTGGTCATTCCTGAAGTGTTGAGAAGATGGGTTGTAGAAATTCCACAAAGGGCAAGTAGAAATAAATGGAACTAAAATTAGGCCAGAAATGGACAAAGTGGTGGCAAAGTTCATAAGTGCCAATGGTACCAGCTTGTTAGGGAAAACCCACCTCACCAGAGCCTATTACTAGAATTGAACGACCACCTGGTAAGTAACAGGACCAAGATGACAAATTTTCCAGGCCCTATATCAACATAATAGTTTCTGTTTATAGTAGTGGACTACATACTATACTAGGTGTTATGAAGTGGAAGTAACTTATTCCAATGAGACGTCACATGTGGCCAAGATGTTAGATAAAATGTTTGCAGTCCATGGTCTACTGATGTCAATCAAAAGTAACAATGGTCCACAGTTCTGTTTGGAAGAACTAAGCAAATGCATTGAAAACAATGGAATTGTTCACAAAAGGTGACATCTCAGTGGGCTGAAGCAAATGGGGAGGTTGAGGGGCAAAATTTTTCAATGCTAAAGAGCATGAATGAAGACAGCACACAATGAAGTTCAGAACTGGAGAACAACTTTGATGAGATACTTAGTGACTTACAGAACACCTCATGATGTCACAGATTTGACTCCAGCAAAACTTTTGTTTTGTCATATAATTAGAACCAAACTGCCAGAAATTAGAGACATGATTATAAATAAAGAACTGAGAGAATGAAAATGGAAGAATAAAGTGAAAGCCAAAAGGAATGCCAATGATAAATGTGAAGAAGCCATATGACGTTAGTGAGGGTGACCAGGTGCTGGTACGATAGTAGAAAGAAAAACTGACAATAGATTACAAAACTGTACTATTTGAGATTGTGGAGAGAAAGAGAGAACAGTTACTGTATTGCAAATCTCATCAGAATGTGAAACATAAACAAAGCACAACTAAAATCAAAAAGTATCATGAATAAAAAGATAATAGTGTAGTCAGTAAGTATTGTACCACAGTAAGACCTATGATAATGTTAGTTGTAAAACTGCATTTTATAAAGTCTAAATGGTTTGATGTTAGAGTTTTGGTTATAAACAATAGTGGATGAACAATAAAAACCCGTGTTGATATTGAAAGCCATTATTTGATAACAGGTGACTACATGCTGTAACTCAGTTCAACTGTTTATTTGTAAAAATCATCACTTTGTTATATGGTAAAAGCTGTTCTTTCAAAAAAAAAAGGAAAATGTAGTAAACTTGCAAATGTGCCTGTAGTTTTGCAAGAATCTGACAGTGATGTGACTGTAATGAAACTAAAAGTTGGGAAAATTGAGTAAAATAAAGATCATGGTTTAGATGCTGCTGTTTTAATAATCACTGCCAATTGAGGATATTAAGATTCATAGAAACTGATGGATTTGAAAAGAGGTGCAAAGTTGGGTAGTGAGATGTTGGCAAAAGGCAAAAGAAAAATCTGGCCATTGTGCTGTTCACTGTAAACAAGGTAATTTTCCAATTTAAAAGAAGCCATAAAACAACCATTTACATGTGCTCTAGATATCTAAAGCTAACAGAATAGAAACTTTGTGGAAAGTGTGTAAAGAAAAATGACTTGGACCACTGGATAGACATAGCTGGTGGATCTGCAAACTGCTAGATACATGAACATTCTCTGCCTACCTATGCCAAAGCTTATACCGTCTGTGCGACAAAAAAAGATGGAAAGAGAATCAGAGCATCGCAGTTCTGCCATGGCTTGGACATGAACCCTACTGAGCAAGTGTAGGCTGTCCTTGACTAATACTTGAGAATGCTTTCCTAGAACTCCCTTATACAGATACTTTGTCACAATTGCTGATCTCATACACACGGTGTGCCAGTATGTGGCTGCCTTGCATAAAATGGCTACACCGCAAAGTATTAACCCTGTGCATACTTTGTCAGTGCTATGCATTGTTCCAGAACAAACAAATGTTCTTTTCAATTTTTGGTATCTATTTACTTATGTTAAGTCTGTACATTATACACACAAAGGCAGCCATAATTGCAGACTCAGCAATGAAATATTTCACATACACAAATGATTTACTAGTGCATAAAGTTACATGCAAAACTGTATGAAAACATATGAATGAGAAAATATGTAGCATATATTGAAATTCTTAAACTAAGAATTTTCTAAATGATTTAACAGTTGCATACCTATAACACCAGATTTTAAAAAATTCAGAATCCCATATTTGGTTACAATCAGTCCAGTCCACCTTTATATAACATACACTAGTAAAGATAGACTTGACCAATGAAACACTTCTATCAGGTGACCTTATGAAAGCAGGCATTAGCTTTTTTCTTTTTGTTTTTTATTCCTTCACCTTATTTGGTGGTTTCAATGCTGAAATAAGTTCTGGTTCTGCTTTACACTGGACACAACTTTTCAACTCTACTGTTGTTGTCATCATAGACTTCTTGGGTGGCAGGAGTTTCAGATCCCCATCTTGGCTATGAGATTATAAATAGTGCCGACACAAGTAGACTGACAATGAAAACTATGAGGCCATGTTTAGACGGCATTTAACCTTTCATATTTAATATCATGTAAAGATGGGTTTTTTTTTTTGTAACAGTCGATGAAATAACAAAAACCCCTCCTTCTTGGTTATGTTTTTCTGATGAGGTGCAGACCTTACCTGCTAGACAGAGGCAATCACTCAAGTCGGGCATATGTTGATACAATGTGTGATTTGAATATGCATACTTGCGTTATTGTACATCCACTTTACAGAGAATAGTTTGCTCCATAAGTTAAAAAATGTAATTAAAAAGTGAGAGAGAAATAAAAAGTAGAAATTCTAATAAATTATTTTCATAGGGGAAACGTAGAAGCTCCTTTGCTTTTTATCAATAGTGGAATTTTATTTATACTTATTGACATTTGTAAATAACTCATTAAGTAGATGTAAATAATTTAAACCATGCACTCGTTTTTAGTACAGAAGCTCATTTTTCTAGATCAGGTACATGTTGATCTGGTTTCACAGGATGAGCGCTCTGTGTGGTGGTTCGCACACGAAAGACCGCCCAGGTAACCCGACTGGTCACCAGGGTTGATGCCACGCACCTTCTCACGTCGGGTGGGAACAGCGGTCAGTCACCCAGCCAGGAAGGACTTGTTTGTTGTTATTTATGGAGCCTCCACGAGTCGATTACCCTCGCTATTTACCGTCCACACAATTCTGCAATGTGTCACTCAAAAAGAGAGAGGGAGGAGAGTCTCTCAGCTGCTGGGGCGTGTAAGGCAGCCATGTAGGAGGGGCCCGACCGTGACTCGACCAGCTGCGAGGTCGTCAGCCCCCCCCCCCACCACCACCAATAACAACAGTGCCGTTACGATTATTTCCAGCGTCCGGACGAATAAGAAAGAACTTTCTAGAACAAAACGTACCGAGTATTGCAAGCAAAACAGGCGACCAGCTGGTCGGACTCTCCAGGCAGTCTCTAGCAGAAACTTCTGCGCCGCCATGATGAAATTTTTCCTTCTTTTTTCATGTAAGGGACGTAACTCTCAAAAAAAAAAAAAGAAAAACGGACTGGCAACAGTTGGTAAAAAAGGATTCCCTAATTCTAAGGATACAAAGCTTAAAAAAATTAGAAAAGAAATGTAATGAATAAATAATGTTTTTTTAAAAAAAAAAATACATAAAGCTTATTAATAATAAATCATTGCTGGGTTTAAAAACCAGGTTTATATTGAATTTACACACAAAATGAGAAACTGGCAGAGAACAAACAAAATTTTCGAAAGATATTGGGTTTCTGTGGAACAGTTTTTCCCATTTAACGGTCATTCCCACAGCGGACAAACCTGGTGTAGTTTATTCCATAATGACTGGGTTGTAGTTCTAAATACAAATAAAAAGTATGCTGGAGTTTTCTACTCACCTCTGTGTGCATGGTCAGCCATCACCTGAACATAAATTTAAAGTAAGAATTTTTTTTTGGCTAGGTCATGTACTGATCTGAATTTATGCTAAAAGTTATAGAACATCTTCTTTATTAGCCATCTCAATAATAAAACTTCTATTTTTCTTTGAATTAAAAATTCTTTGGGCCAATAATTTACATATTCACCACTCTGTAAGCCTGACTGCAGCTCTTTATTTGTTGAATTTTCTCCATGTTTTAGAACAGGTGTTTCAGCACCTAAAAACTTCACCTACACTTAAGGTGTTAGCCATCGCTACATTGTGTTAAGCCAGGCTTTAAATAATGCGTTCAAATGGAAGTTTATCTGATACTCTTTTTATCCAGTTCTTGTCTGCCTGGTTAAACGTATTTGTGCATGGAGTTTAAAATTTTCACTAAGTTAAAACCCAAATAAAATTCCAATTACCATTCAAATGATAATCAAATTTAATTTTTGTTTACCCTGAAATAACCTCTTCTTTTTTTTGCAACGATATTACTAATTTTATTTCTAGGGATGAATTCTCATGTTTTATGTATTTACTTAAATTCCAAATTTAAAGGCAAGCTATATGAGATTTAATTGTTGCTAACTAATATCTAAAAATCAGAGTATGTGTGGAAGGTGAGCTAGCTATTGTCTGTCATTTCAGGAAAATGCCAAATTAAAAACTTTGTACCAATAATATTTTGTTCTTTTTTGAAATATTGGTTCTAAAAATGCAATTTTACCAAAATCATTAAAAAAAAAACACTTTTAATGAACTCAAAAGTAATTATCTCTCTAACTCTTAAGCATCTTGGCAGTGAAGTCATCTTTACAAAAAAAATAAAAAGTTTAATCTATATTTTCATGACTTCAGAAAAAGTGCTCAGAAACTATAGACAGTATTAATTAAAAAAGTTTTTTTTAAAAATGTTTAATGACAAAATGCAGTACATAAACTATCAGTTTTGCTCTAATAGCTGCTGTGTCATATTTGATGACAATTGCTATTTCTCACTAGTAAAAATGGTCTGAGCTGATTCGTCTATCTTCACTCTCAGACCTCTACATGTGAGACTCCACAGGCCCAAATGTTTAAGACTATGGCACATGCAGAGAATTCAGAACATATTTCAGTCATTCTTAGGTCATAATTCCCCACCAGAAATCCTCTGTTTAGCTGTGGGGGGAAAAAACCAGAATGCCTCAAGGAAAAATATGCTGGTAAGCCAGACCAGAAGAGTGAGGAAAAGCCATAATCTGGGAACCAAGTTGGTCTCCATCAAGGATCAAACCACAAGCCCTCAAGCACACCAGGCTGGTATGCCACGCTCTCGGTCATCTTTTAATCTAAATCTGCTTCAATAAATAAGTAATAGAGCCTTTAATTATTTGACAAAGTATTTAGACTTTGGTGTCAATGTATAATAGATGATAGTAAATAATGCAGCGATGCTATATTTAAAAAAATCAATCATTTCCATATTCTCTACTCAATCTGTATGGTCTTGTTGTATGTATGCATGTTTCTGACATCATCGAGCCAGCTTCCAGCAGGCCAGGGGAAAACCTACAGTAAGAAAGATAATATTTAACAAGTTTATTTTGTGATTGTCATTGTATTTTAAAGTCTTCATTATTCAGCATTAAAATTCAAATAAGTGTGTTTAGAAAAAACAAACATCAAAAATTACATTCTCCAATAGTAAACTTTATATGTATTAAAAGCTAACTCTTTCTTTAGATCATGCTTTGTAATTTGTGCAAAATAACACTCAGGTTCTTATGCTTCTGATTTAAGTAACTGTAATAAATAAAGGCCAATTTCAGTGTTGATTAACTGAAAATCCAAAGATTTACCACTGTCACTATCTAATTGAATAATATTCTTTAGTTACAACAGTATTGTTAAATGTGCATTTGTTGAATTTACTGCTTAACACACACTTGATAAATGCTGAATATTTTGTTTAAAAACTTAAGTAGTGCAATAATTTTGGCTATCACTGTATACTGCAATATTTTATTATTTGATTTTAATGGAGAGTCACAAATAATCAATCAGACTCAGCCATCTTGTAATTGTACTCTCTTCTGGAGTGAGAGTAAAGAAAGTAATGGCATCAGAACCAATATAAAATACCACAATCATGACAAACTGCTGCACACCAAAAGCATTCAGCACACACTTGTTGTCTGTGGTATTGTTGACAAAAGAACTATGGGGCTATCCATAGAATACTTTCACAAACAAACAAAAAACTCTGAATTATTTCAGGTGAAGACCTAGATGCAACCAGCTCATTATTATTTCAACAGAAACAAATGACAACAACATATGCAGGCTGACAAGCTGAAAGAGAAATTTTTTTTCTGAAATAAAATAGCAATTTTGAATGACTGATGGTTCTGACAGACACAGATTTGTAAACAAGCTTAGGCCCATGAGATAGAAAACACAAAGAGCAGCTAGAAAGGTCTTCATTAGCAGATCATGTATGGTAAAGGGATCAACATGCGAATTAACTGTACCCTATTGTAGATTGTATGGCAAAGAAGTGAAGAAAAGTAATCTACATGTCTCTGGAATAAAAAACTTTAAGTGCATGGATTGAGAACAGCAAAATTTTTGTACCTTTGTTAACTGATAGAAAGGGTTAAATACCCTAAAAAGTAGCATCCAATAGCTTAAACAGGTACCAACAAGACTTCTTGGCAACCAACAGCTCTTTGGCTCAAGAACAAGATTTTAACACTAAAAAATATCAGTTGCAAATAAAATCAATACAATCTTACCCAGACTAACTGATAATGGCAACAGAGAACAGAGTAACATAGGGTTATTGGTTAGCTTTTCAAATCAATGACTTTACTAGTTTATCTAAAACTGGTTCCATCTGCATCACACTTTGTTTTTTTCTTTAACAAATCTTCTTTAAATCCAAACCAAAATAAACTTGCTGGAAAATAGAAAAGGCTGGTAGATAAATCAGGCTAATACGGCAATGTTTCAGAGGAGCTTGCACGAATTGCTGTAACAGATGAACCTTTCTGATGCTTAGCTTTAAAAAAAGACAAATTGACAAAATTACAACTGATTATGCAAATATACTATCAAGTCAAGACCAGAAATATAAAAAAAAACAAAAACAAAACTTCTACTTATTTTACTGTATGCTACCCACCAACAGAAATGGCAAAGTAAAACAACATTAACTAGTTTTATACTGGAGATTTTTTATGCAATTTGAAAACTCTGGATAAAAACGGTTCAAGGCCAAAATGTATGAACGTCATCATCTGGCATGTTTTGGGAATTTTTATCAGATTCTAGATAAATTCTAGTTAGTTAAGGTAGAATTGTATTTATTTAGATTTACAAAAATTTCTCCCAGAGGCCAATTCAAAAAGCTTCTGACATTAAAGTAAGATAACTCTCTTCTTTTTTAAAACATCAAGGTCCAATGAAATAATAAGCTATTTTATTTATGGTTGTTTAAGGATTTGAATTTTTCTTTAAAGTTTTGAAAATTCCAATAGGTTAAAAGAATTTTTTTCTTTCAGAAAATTTTATTATCTGGTATTATCATGACAAGTGTATCAAAAAAAAAAAAAGTATATTAAAAGAAACATGTCACTGGAGACAGGTATAAAGTTGCTATGGCCACCAGCAGAAATTAGAGCCGCTGATAATTTATCTAACGATTATATTTATTAATCTTTTTTTTCATGAAACTGCAAAGAAATAAGTTTGAGCTTCTTGTCTTCTTCTTACGGGCCACACCAACATCTATTTTGGATCCAGTAATGAGCAGGTTTAACTGAATAAAGAAATATCTTTGTTTCTTTTATTTCTGATTAGAAGTGTGAGTTTGAAATGGGGTTCCAGGGTTGAATAAGTATCAGTTTGTTACAACAGTTCTGTCGGTTTGTATATTATGTTAATTTGGGGTTCATTTAGTGCATGCTTATGATGGTGTATGTAGATAACTTATGTAACGTTTTGTAGTGTGTGCTTTGGCGTACATTATGCGAAACCTACCTTTTTAAAAATCATAAAATGGATATTTGTTTCAGGGTTCTGAGTGAAACATGGATAGAAAAGTTTTCTGTGCCATTTTGCTTCACAAGTTCAAACCGGGTCACAAAGTGAGTGAGGCAACTTGTTACATTAAGCAAGCATGGGGCAAGGTCACAGCAAATGAGTGTACAGTACAACGATGGATTGCAAAGTCTTGATCAGGAGATGTGAACCTCTAAGATAAGAAGCCTAGCGGACGTCCTTCCAGCTGTGATGATGATTATCTAAAAGCCTCAGCTGAAGCTGATCCAAGAAAAACAGTGTGAGAAATTGCTGTTTCCCAGCATCTTGATGCAATCGGCCAGGTGAAAAGGCTTGACAAGTGAGTGCCCCACGAGTTGAATGAACAACAACAAAATTGTCGATCGGAGATCTACTCTGCTCTTCTCTTGTCATAAGAAACAAAAATGACCAATTTATTGACGGAATCATTACGTGTGATAAAAAATTGATCCTTTACGACAATTGCAAACGATCAGCACATTGGCTTGACAGAGACAAGGCACCTAATCAGATTCCAAAACCCAGCCTCCACCCAAAGAAGCTTACGATCACTGTCTGGTGTCATCCATTATAACTTCTTGCAACCTGGCGAAACCATCACAGCTAAAAGGTACTGTCATGAATTAAAATCATCAGAAACTTTCCCAACGACAGCCAGCATTGGTGAATTGAAGAGGCCCAATCCTGCTCCATGACAATGCTCGTCCTCATGTTGCGAAAATGACTCTTCAGAACCTGAACAGGTTGGGGTACGAAGTTCTCCCTCACCCAGCCTACTCGCCAGACCTTTCTCCCATAGGCTACCACCTTTTCAAACACCTCGACATCTTTCTCCATATGAAACCCTTCTCCAACCAAGCAGCAAATGAAATTGCTTTCCAACAGTGTATCAACTCCAGAAATCCAGATTTTTTTCAAAATGGTATAAATGCACCTGTAACTCGTTGACAGAAGTGTATTGATTGTAATTGAACTGATTAATAAACTTCATGTTTTGCAATGATATGAAGTCTCATTGTTGCGATAAAAAACCGACAAAAAATTTGTAACAACCTAATATAATTATTTTTTGTTGATGCCAAACAACTTCACATTTTGAAGAAAATGGTAGATACAAAGGTTATTAAATTTGTTTATATTTTTGTAAAAAATCTATTTTAGATTAACAACAGAAAGGGACCAGAATCATTAACCCCATAAAGATGCCATCTTCGATTCTCTTCTCACTGTTTGCTGGGCTTTTCATCTCAGGTAAAAAAAAACAGAAGAAGAAAAAAGTCAAAAGAAATTAGCATCATGGAAGCAAAATAATTTAAAAAACTTTTGTTCTCATCTTGGTTTATTTATCCCAGTGAACTCAATGTTGTTGAATGGCAAGACATGCATGCCACCGATTCTCCCAGACACATCTGTCACCAAAACAGGAAGGATTGCTGTACCAGGATCATGGCTATTTTTTGTAAGTGAATTCTGCATTTTATTTTTTAGATTATTATCTATCTCTAAAATAAATTTTATTTGCTTGTGTGATTGATGTAAACCTCAAATATATAAGTACATAATAAGATAATTTCCATCTTATGATAGTATCTAGAGCAACAAAAAAAGCGGGGCAAGCACAGAGTTATTATGACATCTATCATGGTGCTAATGATGATTCATGTAAGAATTTAGTTTACACTATCATCCTTATGTTACCTAAATCCATATTACATTACAATGAAAACTGGTGCTTCTTAGTTTTAACTATCTAATTTTCCTTCACCTTAAAACAACATACTTCTTGTAAAGTGCACCTCTACTGGTGCTAACGATGTCCAACCTGTGAATTCTGTAACCTCAACTGGGATAACACACTGCGCAGTTAACAAATATCCTTCAGAAAGAGAAACAACTCTTACTGTAAAAAAAAAATTTAAATAATACAAATTTAACTTATTAAATCAAAAAAAAAAAACAAGTATAAAAAATTTCATAAATCTCTAGGTTCAATGACATTTAATTTTACTAAACTAAAAGTTCCATGCACTGATCATGATCAGAAAACTAGTATTTTTCATATCAGTACGTAGGATTAGGATAAAATAAAGCTGAAAGCATACATGGTGCATTTCAAAACTTTATCCTTCTTCACATTAATAATTACAAAGGGGGAAATAATCTCTTGTTCAACAAAATGGTAGAAAAGGCTGAAAAATGTTATTTAAACAAAATTGCAGAAGTGTGTAATCATGTTTTTTCTTGCCAGGCTCAAGTCTATTGTTGATTCTTAGTGGGTGGTCACATCAGGCAAGTGCCTGGATGTGTAAGTACTGATAAATGTGATTTGTTTTCAAAAAAAAAAAACATTCCAAGTGCAATGTTGCATGTAAAGGCCTTGCATATGCAATATTAAGTAGAGCACTCCACTAACTTGATAAAACAATGAAGTCCACTTAGAGATATTTTTAATTTGGCTTTCATAGCAAAATTATGACAAATTCTCAAAAGTGCAAAAGAAAAGATTAACTGAATATTTTTGTGCTGATAAGTTTGAGATGGATCGTCTTGGCCTTTTGAGCTGTTGCCAGGGGGAGTAATTAACCTAGTGACATCAGAATTCCTTGCCATCTTGTACAATCTGAATAATTTCAAGTGCTGTTGCACAACTATGATGTTCACAAGATTCTTTGTGGTCCTCCAGATGGGACAGATGACAGACAATGCACCTACAAGTGTCTGAGAAGCATCAGCAGCTTAAATTTACCAAAATAGGTAGCTTATTATAGATAAAAGAGTTTATGTTTGTTTGTTAACATACTTTAGTGGTCCAGAGGATAGATATTTTTAGCTTAGAAATAATTACAAGGAATAAAGTTCACAATGTTGTTGTTGTTTTCTTACATTATTTATGGGCTGCATTTTCAATTTGTTAACAATATATTAATACAACTTTGACTTTAATGAATACAATTATGCAAATTATGAGTACAGGTAAAGATCCTATTTTATTTTACAAATATATGCTACCCTTACTTGATGAAGAAAGTTGTTAATGTTGTTCCAGACATAGAAAGCTTGTAAAGAACCTAAAATGAAGACTTTCAAGTGACATTAACTAAAATTGATTCTCAATGGCAAATATTAGTGCACACACATCTAAGTCATCTGAGCCTGGCTAACCAGATTTCTGGTTTTATTTCCAGTTACGGTGCTCTCTGGGACTACACTCACTGGTCAGTAATGGTTGCCAAGCAACATTTGAACTACCACACTCATGACTCCACTGAACAGGAGTTGCAAATAGAAAGAATCATCATCCACTTTGCCTACAATGCCACTACCACTGAAAATGACAATGCACTCATCAAGCTGAAACATCCAATTAAATACAACGACCATGTAGCTCCAGTCTGTTTGCCAGACCTGAACACAGAGCCACATATTGGACAAGTGTGCTTTGCTGTTGGAGGCAGTATGGTTCTAAGTATGTGACACTTCTATCTCCTGATTGAGTGTAAAATAAGTATGAAAGTAATGTGAAGAAATTCTAGTTTGTTACTAATAAAATTGGCATGATCACGTGCTATGTCATGATGTACAGCTCACCAATAATAATACTTAAGGCAAAAAGAATCTTAGTAACTTCCCTTGTTAGCAAATGCCCTGGTAGCTAAGACATCCATCAATAGTTTCATTGATTAAAGTGTCTAAAAAGAATACTCACTGTTCATTGAATGCCCGCACCTGTTAAAAATTATGGCCAAGAGAAAAAACCTTAACTACAAATGAGTCTGATAGATATGGCCCATAGACACATAAAATATATCCTGATGAGTATAATGGTGGCCAAAATCTCAGAAATCTGGAAATTGCATCTCAATAGTTCAACTGAGAGCTTTGCATTAATCAGAACTTCAGTGGAAGAAAGACACCAAAGTATAGTGGACTTGAGGGTCTTTGTAATAGTCCCAAAGCATCATAGCCAGAAATGGAACATAAATTCTAATGAATCACACTTCATGCAATTTGAAACAAAGAGAATAGTTTGGGTGTGGCATGCTGCCAGATTTTCAGCTAGCGTGGATGACACTTTCTGGTTCCATCGCTAAGCTGGAACATAAATACCGTACCTATAGGCATCCAGACTGTACAGCAGAAATAAAGAAAACCACAATAATTACGAACAACTTTCCTGGCCAGCAGCATCTCAAGACATATTGAACCCAACATTTTTTTACAAGTGATGCATCCAGTGAAGAAATGTAACATATTACACAATGACAGGCGTTTTATAATGCTTAATAAACAAAATAAAAAAAAAAATAAAATCTTCCTTAGAAAACCATGCATGGAATAATCTTTTAGAAACTATAAGAAAAAAAACAATGCAAGTACTCAGAAATGATTATTTGAAAAAGTGAAAAATGAATTATTTAATACTGTCCTAAAAGCACAAACTGAAATTAAAATGACAATAGCCTTGTTGAGCCACAACATTCAGGTGTTCCCATGTGTGATCCCAATAATTATGATAAACCCTCCTTTTAAACCATTCTCTTTGCTTGTTCCAATACACCTTTCACTTGTCTTCCTTAGAACATTGAGCTGTAGTTGATGGGGAAAATACCCTATTGTTTAAATATTGCATAGAACGTCTTTTAGCCAAGGGATTTTATTGTTTTTCCACAGCACCAGACAAGTCCTACGTCTTGAGCCAGGTCGCTCTACCCGTCAACAATGACAGCTTTTGTCAACCACACTTTTACAAATCTTATTTTCACGATACGATGATCTGCGCAGGCTATAGCAAAGGAACACGTGACCTGTGTCTGGTGAGCAATACTCTTGATGCTACTGGTGATTTTTAATATAGTTACACTTCTGGAAAAGCCACTGCATAAGCCATGGTGAAAAAAAAAGCTCTTTTACACAACTAACTCAGGGTGCAGTTAAAAAAGAACCACCACAACACTAAAGAGCTTTTCACTTCTGCATTTGGCATAATGAACATATTCACTATAAAATAATTAAAGTTTCTACCATCTTCGCTAGAAAGGAAAACATGAGGTGGATTTTTCAACAACAGCTGAATTGCATATCATAAGGAGTCAGGAGTATAAGACACAAAAATGTATCAGTTTGACATTAAGAAATATTCTTTTTTTTTTAGAATTATTTAGTATCTTATTGGAACATTTAGCTAATTTGGGGTTGTAGTAGCAGAGAAAGTAAGCAGTTTCAAAACAGATTAGATACACGACTACTGCCAAGAGGGATTTTATATCAAATTTTAAAAAGATTCCTACCCCTCAGATGTTCTAAATTTACATATCTAAAGTAGAAATGACTTCATCTTCAAACATTTGAAAGTTTAACAGGTCAGCATTGATAGAAATCTATCTTTTCCCAGTGTGGTTGATTCATCCCATACCAGATAATGATCAATCTGCTTGAAACTAAATATACTTCATAGTCCTATTATACCTCAATCTGCTAGTAGCTGGAGACATTCTGACAACACTGCTTCAAAGTATTAATTCTTTTATCAATTGCTAAACTGATTAAAATGACATAACAGTGACTGATAAATGTAAAATAATGACTGCGTATTTTTTTTTTGAATTTTTAAATTCAGAATTATATATAGCTATATACATACATGTACATCTCATGTACAAGGAATTTACTCTCCCTGCTCTCTATATTTTTAAATATAAATTTAAATGGTACAGTATTAAAACTTGTTGCTTTTATTTTAGGGTAAAGAAGGAAACCCATTCATCTGTGAATTCAAAAAAAAACTTTTATCTTTCAGGTAAGCTCTTAAAATTCCTATCAAATTAAAAAAAAACAATCAGTAAATGTTATTTTCAACAGATGCAGAATTTGTGCATTAATGTGATTAAAACAAAACTAAGACAATTGCCTGATTTTTCTTGAAGCCAATTTGATAACAGTTTTTTATTTTTTTTACATGTATTTACAAGAAATATATGAGATTGGATATCAGTGAAAGTAGAGGGTCAATTCAGGCATTTACCATCATCTCATTAGTGTTAACGAATGAACCTACATTTCAGAATCCTTTCTTTTGATATTAACACTGGTAGACACAAGGAGAGCAATGGTGTTGGCAGATGCCTGGACCCTCTCCAATGCTGCAACTTCATGTAGCTAACAGCACACTCGTAGTTGTGCAGCATGGGTGATGTAGCAAAAGTCTCTACTAGAAATCTTCATTCTTAGATGTGGGAGAAAACCAGAGTTCCTGGAATAAACCAATGTGGCTGGCTGGTAAAGAACAGCAAGAAGAAACAATGCCAAGGAGTTAGGCTAAACTGGGCCAATTCCCACAGGAATTAAATTCCGACCTTGCACCATAACAGTCCAGTAGTTACAGAAAGTAGAGGTTTTGTTCAGACATTTTCCATCAGCTTAGTTGTTGATTCTAATGATTCTACATTTTAATGATCTACCACCATGGATTACCCATCAGAAGGGTTATTTTTTAGGGCAGTAACTTGGGAAATTGCAATACCATGTGTGAGCAAAACAAAGGCTTGGAATTTCCCAGGCAGAATTATAAAACTTACATGCAAAAGTATGCAATACATGTCTTAACTATCCTGTATTAACAATTTTTGCTTATTTTGTAACTAGATAAACAATTTTGTAAATAACACAAATTTGACAACAATGGAGTAAACATTTTTGTGCTTATAACTTGTTTCTTCCTCATTTCATGTTAAATTCAAATTGTTATCCCTGTGTTGTTTACAGGTATAACATACTGGGGAGCTGACTGTAACACAAAAAGGCTACCTGGAGCCTTTATTGACACGAGGCTATACAAATCATGGATTGAACAAACAGTACATTCCAATTAATAGAGAGATAATCATCATATCCATCCTATAGGTGAATAAAACTTTTTTTCTGAATATTGTACCTTACTTTTCATATCAAAATATCTAATTTAAAAAAAATGTTGTTATATGTTTATCAGAGGGAAGATATTTCTCTTCCATTTTCTCATATAATAACTGTCAAAACCAATAACTATAACAGGAGCACATTTCTTAAACTTGTAAAATCAGCAATTTTAATATATTCAATGAATACACTGAGAATTTTACATTGTAAAACTAAAAGAATGTTTTTAAATTTGAAGGTTTAAGATTTTCTTTTGCAAAGGTAAATTTTTAAAAAATTCATCTTAAATTGTAAATAACTTAAAGACCAAAATTTTTCCCTTCTGACAGCTTCTAATACTTTTAAAACATTTTATAGTTTGGCAGGTTTAAATTTTATTCACTAATGTAACCATGAATTGCTAGACTGTGTCCTGAGCTAAATGTTCATAATTACATGCTTCCAATTCCATGTTCCTTTTGCAGACACTGATAATTTTCCTTATTCTAGTTTCATCCTTTATGCTCAATCAGACTGATTTTCATAAAAGATGTCTGTTTATCGAGAGGTATATAAAAAAAATTATGGTAGGGAACAAATCTCAATGTATAAAAAGGAGCGATGATGGCTTCACCTTTTCAGTGCTTAATTAAAATTTTGAGCTGGAAAGTTTCAATTATCTAACAAAGAAATGAAATTAAGAATTTAATCGGAGAAGTTGTGGGGCTTTCAAAGGTGTAAAGGTATTTCCCCACTTATTGCAATAGAGGGGAAAATGTTTTTGAAGCCATTTGGGGGCAAATCTGCTTCTAGCACTATATGCCTATAAATGTCAAAGCAGATACTCGTATATCTGCTTTCAGCATCATAAGGGTTAACGACATCTGTCATGAAAACTAATATTCGTCTTTGAAGAACAGCTGTCAAATGGTACCAGGCAGGTCAATGTGGCAGAAGATTTTGGTGTTTTGTTGCCAGCCAGCTAAATATACATTGTGCATGCATCAGTTACATTCGTTGACACTGGAAGAGTTTTCCCTCATTGTACTGATGACCCTCCTGCAATCAGAGGTGTAACCTTACGATTTAGGGGAATTACTGCTCTTCAAATTCTTGGCAGTAAGGAAAGTGAAGATCCACCATGTGAAACAGACTTCACCATGCAGGTTTTTGCATCTTTTTCTTTTCATAAACTTCTATTAACAGAATTATTTGGCCTGAGCAAAGGCACAGTGACAAAAGGTTTTTATAGATAAAAACTATTTTGTCATACAGAAGCTAAGTTGTTATTCAAAGTAGATATTGGTGATGGAAGCTGAACGATCCCTGAAAAGGCAGTTTTTTTAGTGGGGAAAAGATGAAATGATATTCTATTTCAGTTATTGCAGACATTATTCAAAGTTGTAAATTATGCTTAGATGAAAAGTCATATTATTGAAAAGCCTCTTAAGTTTAAGTTGTTGATGTTTCTCTTAGACAGAATAAAATCATCTTTACTGAGAACACACCTGTACAAAACCAATATACCACTTTCACATATTATTCAACACATTAAATATTCAAGATGGCAGAGTTAGCAACAATGGCCTTCTAGTCTTTTGAAAATCCTCTACAAAGAGCACATCAACAGTAATTTTTCTGTTAGGCCAAAGTTAAAATCTCGAAAAGTTTCTAAGTACAGATAAACTTTTTTATTGGAAGATATTGCTAGCTTTTCAGTCTATTAACCAAACCAAGATGGAAAAATAGTTTAAGGACTAGATATTATCAAGGCCAAAACTGACATCAGAGCCACCTGATAGGGTGACTTCTTACGTCAAGAAATAATGAACATCAAGCAGGATAATGGATAAGATTAGAGAAAATGCTTATACTCTTACAAATTAAAATGTTACATTTAAAACATTATGGTTCTGTATATGTGACTTTATGTTCTTGAGACGTTTTCAATGTTGCATAATACTAATATATTCTTCAAAAAGAAATAAAACAATGGAACTAACTGAGCTCTTGCTGATTGTATTCAGTTTTGTCAAAGAAGACAAACTCAGAATATGGGGGAAAACATTCCAAGACATAGAGAAAAATTTTAAAAAATAATAATTGATCAAATATAAACAGAATGCTTCCAACTGCCTGGAACTTGTTATAACTTGAGTCATACCATTTTTATTTTTGTTTTTGTTTTAAAAAAGCAAATAAAACATCAGATAGAAGGCTCTCATTTCTGTTAATAATGTTATTGAGTAGCAAAATAAAAACTGATTCTTTGATTTCATTCAGTTTTTCTTTTATGAATTCAACCAAGAATTTGGTGTGATACCAGATGACAGAAATATTGATTTATAATTGACATATGTGAAACCTTCCTGCATTCAGAGGCCCTAGTATTTGAGGGACACCGTGTTTGACTGCTGTAAACTTGGTTACAACTGCATGGAATGGAATAAATACTAGGAATATATTTGGTATTTATGGGATCTTTTACACATCAATGATCTCAAACTTTGAGACTTCAAAGAAAAAAAAAGAAACTATGAGTGCCATATTTACTGAGTAATACTTAGTTATCAGAAGTTTTTATTTTCAGATTCTAAAAGAGAATTAACAACTGATTTTATAAAAGAACATTTATGGTAAATATAAAAGTGCATAATGAATCATTATACTGCAAGAGGTGTGAGAAATGATTGACTCACAATTATTTACTTCATTCACCTTAAATTCCAATGTAAACAGCTTCATGGTCAATTGATTTTTAGGCAGTAGATATAACCGAAAGAACAGCTGGGGAAAAAAGAATGAAAAGATAACAAGACAGTCAGTGTAAACAACTCTTGATAGGAAAAGATAAAATTTGAATTCAGTAACCTTCAAACTTTAGAAACATGGCAAAATATGAAACATTTAAACCATCTTGTTAATTACTGCAATTAAATTTCACTTAATTTAAGTAGTCAGATTCTTTAAGATATCAGAGGCAAACAGTTAAATAAAATCAGCCATTTTTTGATATCAGGTCGTAAGATACTAGAAAAATGAAATTCTTACACAGTGAATTTTCTCAAGGAAGATTAAGGAATACATGACGCAAACTGAAATTAGTACAATCCAATTTCATGCACACTAAAAAATGGTAGGAACTGATGGTAGAAAGTTGTTAAGAAACTTCATGTTTTCTTTGCCAGGAAACTTTTATCATGGAGAGACCATAAAGGCATGGGATCCATTGTTCATTCTCAATGGGTAGCCATATCAGGCGCATCATGTCTGCACATATAAGCAGCTTTTTTAAACCTAATAAATATGATTTGTTTTTAGCTCTTGCATCAGACATAAAAGAAACAGCAAATGTAAGAATTCTCATTTGTTTATTTTATTTTACTTAACAACAAATAATAGGTTGAAAAGTTGCATGTATAACTCTATTTATGTATCATTCACACCATTACTCTGAAGACCCATTAAGAAAATATTTACAATATACATATAATTAAATTTTTAACATTTTCTTGGTATCATATAATAATACTAGGGACACACATATGAAACCTGGTAGAAATAGCATTGCTGTGACAATATCTGCCCCTATATTTTAGCTGAATGATCCTAGTGGTTTGTATTTTCTTTTCTTTTACAAGAATAAAACAGAAAGCCTTTGAAAAAAAATGAGCTTTTGGTGGAATAAAAAATAACAAACCAAAATTATTTATATTCTTATTTGAACTCATTTCATCAAAAGAAAGTAGTTAATATAGTGCAGATCTATAAATCACTGTAATATTCACCAAAAACAATACATGCAGTTATTGCATCCTTGGCATGACTCAATGAGAACGCAATATGACTCGTATGCTTCCACTTGTTTTAGTGGATAGGTAACCACAACAAAAAATAACCAAGACAAGTAGTAACTACTTAAATATAAGGCAAAAGTAAAATCTTAAGCTGTCTTTGTGAGAGAAACGGGAAGCATCTGAAAAACATTGAACAGTAGATTCTTGAAATTCCATGGAAAATCTCCATCCAAAACGCCAAAGTCGAGCCCAGTTATATACATCCATAAAATGAGGTGATCTTAACTTTTTTTGAGAGAAGCAATTAACAAAAGAATTACAATTTCACTACCAACTGACATAATTCACAAAAGATTAATGAAATTTTATTGGGAACTTGCCATGGATAGAGAAAATGGTTTTCTTATAATAATTCATATTTAAAACTGCAGTTACCCACTTATTCTTCAAGTTGGTGTTACCATGGCTACCACCACCTGTGACCATGAAGATGACCTCTGATAACTGGCTGCTAAGCGCTGAGCTATTTTATTCAGATCCCCCTCATAATTTTTTTAAAGATATCACTAAAAAATTATGCAAATTGAAGATACAGCAACAAAAAGAAAAGGGGAGAAAACCACCCTTCCTTATAATTTCTCATTGCTAAGGTTTTTAAAAAACTCTTAACTGATCCCATTATATTTAGCACTCACAAATAAGGGAAGTTGCAGCAATAAAATATTTAATTTTAATTATTAAATGGATTTTGTTAGCTCTTAATTATTTTCCGCGGCTAAGTGCAATTTTGATGTTGTTGTCACACATACCATAAACTTCAGTAATTACAACGCAACTTGTATTGTTCTCCTCTATTCTATAAACCATAGTAATTTAAACAATTTAAAAAATTGACATGATTTTTCAAAAAGAAAAAAATAGCATCTTCTGGCAGTGATAATATTAAATATATTGAATTTTATTTATTTTTAAAACTCTTTATTTTAATTTTAATGGGATTTGCTAACAGGGAGGTTTACAGTTACTTTTAGACATACATTGTAGTGTAGCACCTGCTAGGAAAAAAGCTTTATTACCTATATGCTTTGGGAAAAAATGTTCAGAAGGACTATGATAAACGGAAAAGTGCGAAATAATAAATGAAGAATATGAGTTTATAGTACTTTGTCTGTGTACGAGAGAAAGAAGGAAGGAAGGAAAACAAAGTCACTGTGTTGGCCTTGAATTATCTTCCCTTGTAACTCGAGCCATCGACTGAGCATGGAGTTGAGGCTCGGAAGGCGATATCGTGTCAAAGGCGGGGGTAGATGTAAGTTTTCGACGGCACGGCAGCGTAGCCAGCCCACAGTAAGCAGGTACATGGATTTTACTAAATAAAATATAGTGACAAAGTCAACTAACCCAACTTCAGGTTACTGCGAGTAGCTTCCATTGCTGTTCGAACTCTCTAATGTTTGAGGTGAACAAATTGTATGAGTTCTTGGTAACTAGTGACGCTGAGCGGTAAACAACCAGGTACTGGTGTCTACTACTACTGATGCTGCTGGTACTACTACTACTACTACTACTACTATACTACTACTGATGCTGCTACAGCTGCTAATAGTACTACTACTACTATACTGCTACTACTACTACTACTACTACTGCTGCTGCTACTACTACTACTACTATACTACTACTGCTGCTGCTGCTACTACTACTACTACTGCTGCTGCTACTACTACTACTACTATACTACTACTGCTGCTGCTGCTGCTACTACTACTACTACTACTACACTACTACTATATACTACTACTACTACTGCTAGTACTACTACTACTACTACTACTACTACTACCACTACTACTACTACTACTACTACTACTACTACTACTACTACTATACTGCTACTACTACTATACTACTACTACTACTATACTGCTACTACTACTGCTAGTACTACTACTACTACTACCCACTACTACTACTATACTACTACTGCTGCTGCTGCTACTACTACTACTACTACTACTACTATACTGCTACTCTACTATACTACTACTACTACTATACTGCTACTACTACTACTACTACTACTACTACTACTACTACTATACTACTACTATACTGCTACTACTACTACTACTGCTAGTAGTACTACTACTATACTACTACTGCTAGTAGTACTACTACTATACTACTACTGCTGCTGCTGCTACTACTACTACTACTACTACTACTATACTGCTACTACTACTATACTACTACTATACTACTATACTACTACTACTACCACTACTACTACTACTACTATACTGCTCTACTACTACTACTACTGCTAGTAGTACTACTACTATACTACTACTGTCTAGTTACTACTACTATACTACTACTGCTGCTACTACTACTATTACTACTACTACTACTACTACTACTACTACTACTACTACTACTACTACTACTACTACTACTACTACTACTACTACTACTGCTAATAATAATAACAACAATACTGTAGATTGTGAACGTTGTTTTAAAACCAGTAAAAGCTGTGCCTTAAAATATAAAGCACTACTAATAAACAAAACAACGTTTTTAAAGTTTACTTTTATTTATTTTCCTTTATTTTTAGCCATTTGTTGTTCTTTTCTGGAAAACCAAGCACTTCCAAGATGAGGAATTAGCAAAAATAGAATGTGTACAGTTCACTTGTGTTAAAGTATAGTATAGTATGCAAATGAATAGAATGTCTACATCTTATATGCAGCTATGTTAAACCAGAAATGTTTACTTAGTATTTAAAAAAAAACAACATGTACTGAGCTAGATTCCATAGCTCACCAAGGAAGACCAGAGCTCATGCATTAACAACCCTATACATCATGCATTTATTGAATCATTTATTAAATTTGCTAAAAACAATGGATTTCTTTAAAACTATACAAAAACCTCATTATAGCAACACACTTTTAATATAGGTATACTGTCAAAATAAATAGTGGGCAAGGATAGTTTGGGAGCATAGAAATTATTGTTTTATGAAGACATTTAAAGCCTAACATTCAAGATAAACATTTTGCTTGATTTAATGTCCTTTATGATTATGTAATACTATGTAAGATAAATTCTTTTTCCATTTAAATTTTAAAATTCACTATTTTTCTGCTAATAGATTTTAAAAATACATTATGTTTAGAATTGTTCAAATTTTTCTTTTATTTTGTTGTTGTATATTTTTGTTTTTTCATTACAACAGGATTATTAAAGAGTTTAATATGAACATCGAAGTGGTTGGAAAGATCCAGCCATTACACCATGGTGAGGGGCCACAAATGTTTCAAATTGATGGACTTAACCGCCTTTCCATGCAAAGTGGAGGCACTTTTATGACGTAAGTTATGTTCTTTGGATTTTGGTATAGGGGTATAGATAGATTAGCATCCAGAAAGGGTGGGAAGTCTAACATACATTAAACTCCTGTGAGCTAAAAAAGTAGATGTTATAGGCATTATTATTTGCATTTATAGAAGTCAACACCACAATCATTTTAGTCACTTTATTCTACATACTACCTACCTTATTATTGAAGAAAAAAATTATGAACATCCAATCTGTTGTATGTAAATAACTCGTGCTTTTGAAATGGTGGCACCTGTACCAGAATTACAATTACTCAGGTATTGATGTAGGGGTCAGCAAATTCAGAAATTCTAACTTAGACAGACAGAATTTTGTTCATGGTGATTGATGCTTCATTTCAAGATTTATTACAAATATTAGTAGTTTCACTCCAAGTCCATCATTTTAAATCTTTTCATCTCATTTTTCATTTTTAGATGCTTTTTTTAATGATTCAGAAGTATATTGTAAATTTTAAAAATATGTCTCATTATAAATTATTAGATATATATTAAAAGATCAAATGATATTTCACTATGGGAATGATTAAATGAAGAATATAAATATTTTAAAATCACTTTATAGTTTTTAATAAAAAGGGCTATCATCATCATGCCCCTATATCAATATTAATAGCAAATACATTTATCTATTTTTTCATTATTTATCTATTTAGTTTTAGTGAAGTATATCAACAACAAGCCAGCAATGAAGAAATCTTTTCAGGGTCTGTGAGACACTTGGTGGATCTGTTCCTGAATGGATACAATGTGTGTATGCTGGTGCTGGGAGAGACTGGATCTGGAAAGTCACAAATCATTGGCGGATCAGGATCTTTAAACATGGGAATAGTGCCACAAATATTTGAGGATCTGTTTGATAAAATATTGGCAGGCAAGGGAAAAAAGTCTCTTTTTTGAAAATTCCTCTTTGTCTTTTATTTTATTTTTTAAATGTTTATAATGCTAATTTTTAAACTAGCTGTCAGGTAGTTTAAAAGCAGAATATTTATTTGATTCATGTGAGCCTGTCAAGTTAAACAAATCAGTTATGACATTCAGGGATTTCAGGTAGCCAAAAAATTTATGGGCCCAACTGACGAAGAAACGAAACTTTTCTTACTCACCCTATTTACCCATTAGTTACACTATTGAAAAAAACCTGAAAAGCAGAAAAGCATCACCAATCTCCAGCTATAAAGGGGTTTACTACTACTTTAAAATTCTGTAGCACACTCTCTTAAGCCAGGTGACAGATATCAGTAATTTCAACATTTGAGGACTCAAATCCCCAGACTTTTCTTGGACTTGATGCCACTGATCAACACCCAATGCTTGTGTATTTCAAGATGCATATGTGAAGAATAAAATAAAAGAAAAATATATCTTGTTTTAGAACCTAGAACCACACTCAGACACACACACACACACACACACACACACACAGAATATATTATATATAAAACTATCTGGGATACTTGGTGCTGTATGGGAAAAAATGGCTTTAGGCCAATGTGTGGTGGCTTAAAACCTTGCTCAGATTCTGAAGTATGTACACCCTAATTGTTATTTCATAAAACATACCAAAATACACTACATCTGGAAGCTCCATCAGTTTGATTGATAACTATTAACTACCTGAAAGTTTCAAGCAAAATATGTTTAACTGAAAAATTCAATATTTTAAGGAGAGATAAAGCTGCACTTGCAATTTTTTAAGTGAACATTATTATCAATTGCATTAAGAATTATGATGCAATTTTTCACAAGATTTGACCAATGGTTCTTGAATAAGCCAAGTTGCTTTGTGCTCTTTTCAAAAAATGAAAATAGTTTTTGAACCACTCCAAAGAAATGCCTCATCAATGTTTTTTGTAGATATGTTCACAGCTACTAAATTTACATGATGTGCAAAGCAGTGCACATCATGTGCTTTTTGAGACACATTTTTGATACGTCTGCACTCCAGTGTAATAGCCAGTGATAGTAGAACAATCATCATATCTTTGACCATACAGATAATCAGAGGAAAGACCATGTTTCTCAAAAAGGTTCTAAGGTTGGTTGGGCATGCCTGCTGCCATCATATCAAAACAGACTACTTCATCAATTAAAAATTAAGTTATTTTTTCCAGTTTGATTGACATATCTAACTATGAATAAAAGTTGGTCTTGTCTACTACAGTCCCAGCCAGATGAAATAGTACTTTTCTTTTTTAACACCACCTTCAATAGTTTTGCAGACGATTTAAGCACTGACATCATTCATTCCATTTTGGAAAGTATGTGAGATATAACTAGGGTATTAAGGTACATCGTGGTTTGAGTTTGAGATGAACACCACACACTGGAAATTTGCATACAGGTTAGTTTGTGTTCAATTTGGGTTTGTGCATCATATTTGGATGTGAGGTGCATGATGAGACATGAATAGGAGAGCAACTTGTGCATGCAGGGATCCACAGTGCACCTAATGGGTGAAACTACTATACTTCAGATATCTATGTGATTTAGCTTTGGATTTATATAAATGTTCAGTTGGATCTGGATACCAACAAGCAGTAAGTTCAACACTCTCAAGAAGAATTCCCCTATGAATGAGAATTTTATCCATTGTGACCCTGAAGAGGAAGGTTTATAGGCATAATGTATTTATAACATTAAGCAAGAGATGTAGAATATGGTCTGTCTCTAGTTCCTAACAGCAGTTTTCTCTTTTTTTCATTACCAAGCATTGCCCATGTGGATTAGACTTAGGATAAGAATCCAGTGGATAGGTCCTTTTCAGATATAGGCATCCTGAAAAAAGATGATCCATTGGTGTTATGGAATTACAGTTCTTTATTTCCATCTTTTAGTTAGATGTGGAGTAGGTTAAGGACAGAACTACTGCAACTGGAGAATCTAAGCTTATTAGATTCTGATGCTTTGTGAATATTCACTACATCAGAAGTAAAAGATTTTGTTGAAGATAAAATGAAGCATTTTCTGAAATCCATTAATAATTTTCTAAAATGAAAATAAGAAGGGTACAATATAGCTAATGTTAAGACAAAATGAATGATGAAATCTTAAAATGTTTTTCTTGCATAACTTTTTTTACATAAAATAAAAATGAATAAATAAGTATATTGTTTCACATCTTTCATATTTTTTCAGCCTACTTTACAAATTAACAATGTTTCTCTTGCATGAAATGTATAAATGCTAAGCTAATTAGATGAAGATATTGATCATTCTTCTTTAACATTTATGACAAGGACAGTTTTTCTCCTGTATTGCTTATTTTACTCTTACCTCTATACTCAGAACCATTTTTTGTAGTGACTTCAGTTTCCAGCAGATCCCTACTGCCATCTGGTGTCAGTGAAATATATCAGGAGTAGTGGTGCATATGCATGAATGTAATGATTCCTGTATTCTAGAATCTCACGTGCCACAGTATTTCGAGGTGAAACATAGACTTACAAAGCTGCAATGAAGAGACAAATTTCTATTACAAATACACTTCACTTGGACTACAGAGATAGCACTCACCTGTCCACCACCTATCACTGAAAATAAAGATATGCCTGATCATCAAGTAGGTCTATAAGATTTAGAGGATGAAAATGGCTATGATATATCATCTTTGACTAGTCAAAAACAAGATGAAACCTTTTCCAGTATGGCACACAGTGTGTTAGATTTAGTGAGAGTAAACTGCAAAGACATGCTTAGCTGTTCAAAGGATGTGTAGGTGTCTTATCAACATCCAGAGGTGGCCATGACTAACTCTGCTTGCTGTTTGGTCAGTTGAAACGTGGGCAACAAAGAAAGATTATCCTTGGATAAATCTGCATTGGTGGCAAGCTTGGATGCAAAAACTGTAGCAAAGTTTCTTCCCTAGCAGTACAGAAAAGTAAAGGCATTGCCATAGCAACAGAATGGGCAGGATGTTCAATGATTTATTCTGGATCTAGTTGGTTGGCCCAACTAGCATCTTTAAGGAAGGAAATAAGGAAACACAGTGAATCTACAATGCATAATTCAGCTGTAAAGATTGTGGGGGAAGTGGAATGAGAAAAAAATAGAGCATGCAGTTGACAAAATGGCAAATTTATGAGATTGAAGCAAGAGTTAAAAGTTGTATAAACAACATACTACATTGAAAAAATGACAGAAACTACTTTGATTATCTTGATCTTGGTTTGCATTTATAATATATTGCTACAAACATGGTGGACCTTATCTGAAAGGCACAAAGGCACTCAGATTAGGATGAGTGATAGAAAGATTTCCTTTCTTTATTGATGAATACCACAATAAGCATTCAGGTAACAATTAGTATTTACCTGAAAGGTGAGAAACAAAGATCTCATCTCATGATTTTCAACCTAATTAATCTGTTGGACCAGACTGCAAAGTCTTTTGTGAAAACTCTGCTGAAATGCCCTGAGCGAAGGATGACTATCTGAGGAGAAATCTTCTTAAATTTGCATGCATTGGTGGCAGCATTATACTGGGAATGATATCTGACATAGCTAGTCATCTTGTCAGTAAGAACCTAACTGCCATATTGTGGTTCTGTTTGAATCACAGACTGGAATTGGTAGTTGTTGACATGATTGAAGTAACTGCTGTAAATCAGTTTCAGTAGTTCTTTGACAAACTGTCCACATGTTGCAGTTGTTTACCCCAAAACAGGAGAAAAATAAGATAATGTGGCAAAGAGGTTGGTGAGAAGCTAAAAAAAATCGGTTGTATTTTTGGAGTTTGCTTCATAGTTAGCTCATATCGTCAGGTGATTTTAGTGTTCATTGTTATGAAATTAAATTTCTTATAAAAAAATTGTAAGATTTTTAGACAATTTAGGGAAAAGTATCTACCTCTCCCCCCATGGAATTGGAGCATCTCATCATCTTAGAAATTATACAGCAGTGAGCTAGAAGGGGAAGGTGCAGGGTATCAGCCATGATGATCAAGTGAGTAGTTACCTAGGTATGGTTAGGGGCTCTTGAGCAGGGTCACAATGAAAGCCAGTCAAGAGATACCCACAGAATCTCAATCACATCTACTCAGAAAATCCTACTAGAACTTTTCATTTTTTAGGCGAAGGCAAGGCATCCAGCTTGCTGGTGAAGAAGAGTGAGAAGAAACTGTCGGGGAGATATGCTAGATTGAGCTGGTCTTGACCAGGATTTGAACTTGGGCTCTCAACCATGGCAGTCCAATAATCCACTGCTGAACCTACAGAAAAGATAAAGAAATGCTATGCTTAAATATATAAGGAAATTTTGGAAGAAGGAAATGCCTTTGGCAGAAAAGATTTACTGGGGAGAAACATTTGTAGTGGTTATCTTTTGACTTTGTATCATGTGGAAAACTGCTGGCTTTGGGCATGGAAAAAGCTTACAGGTTAAAAATGTTTTTAACTGTATACCTGTATGAAAAAAAAAGATCACATTTTATAAATTTTATTATTGAGAAAGTTAGACAATAAAGAAGTAGTTACTTAACAGAATATATTTTTATGAATTTCTTTTCTTTCTGCAGAAAGAAGTAAATTCTTTTAAAAATATACTTTTGTTTTTACAGAAAGAAGTCATATATATGGTGTTCATTCATCTCAGGATGAGCCGGTTGTGACGTTACAGATGTATGAATTGTATAATGAACTTATAAAGGAATTACTAGTGGTTCCTACTGGTCATTCAGTGTTTCTAGACTTGGATGAAAGTGCAGAGAGAGCTGTTTATATTCGGGTAGCTACTGAATATTTTTTATTTATGTCATAAATCAGTCTCTTCCTTGAGAGAAGGTTATGGCTAGTTGTTACAACACCAGTAATTTCTAATTAAATGTATAGTTAAGGCTATAAGTGATGTCATTTGACATATGCATGAGGCTACAATCAATAACATCTGATGTGTAGATGAGGCTAATAATTGTCATGTGATGTAGAGATGAGCATATATAACTTCGATCTTTGAGCGAAGAGTTAAACTTATGATATTGATTATACCTTATCTATACATTTAATTATGGATAACTGGTGCTTTAACAACTTGCCCCTGTAATAAATCTCCACTAGAGGTTTTTTACTTGACCAGATGTACAGTAGCAAAACTTTTTACCCTTTTTTTAATTTCAAGATTATAGAGATTAACTTCTTTATCAAAATAGATTAAAAACAACTAAAAACTATAAATTAAGTATACTTCACATCCAGTCTATTTTGCTTCTATTTTACATCTGTTCATGAGACAGTTTTCACTTTGCAAAATGCCTTTTCCATCTAATATCTTTCAGAATGGTAACACTGCACACATAAGAAATGTCACTGAAGCAAGATCAATATTTAACAAGGGCTGGGCACGAAGAACCATTTCTGTGACAGACTATGGACCTGTTTGTGATTATGCCACTATCCTGATTCAGATCAATCTCCAAATGGTCAGAAAATTGTGTTGTTTTCTTAAAAATCTCTATGTCATATGATTCTAAACAACTGATGTACACAATAGAACAATTTCTTTATCTGCATGCCCAGTCTAATCACAAGTATCCTTTCTGGCTTGACTCATGCCTTTGACACCTGTAATGTAATGTTGTTTTCTGAAGCTTTTAGTTTATAAGTTGATATTTTTATGAAACGTAAAGGTTTCAGTAAGGAAAGTGACATTTATCTTTGAAAAGGATCAAAGACAGTTTACTTGGATGATTAGTAATATACATACATAATCTTTCAGTTATAATAGTAAATTATTTAACTTAAAAAAGTTTACATGATTTAAAAAATATGTCACTACTGTTCAGGCTTCAAGGCTACAATTAATAATCAGAAATTATTTAATTTATATAAAAAAAATCTTAATTAAATGTTCTTACATTGATTTGGTATGTTTCAGCTCTTTTGGAAAGAGAGAAAGTAGAAAAAGTAGTGACATCACAACCCTACAACACTCCATCTTGCACAACTATGATGCACACAACATTGTTTATAGTCTTGATAGAAGAGCTAAAGCATCACCCATCCATGTAGCTTGGATTTACTAAAATATTTTTAAAATTAATGTTATAGGTTACAAAAAATTGTTTTTAGTTATGGAGTAAATAAACTTTATTGACGGACTTCAGTGTTTCTATATCACAAAGTAAATGTATCGTTATTGTGTAATTTATCAATAGGAATTTTGAATTCACACCTCTTAATAATATCACACACATACACACATATGCACTCACAAAGTGATTAATTAGGATGTATTATAAATGTTTGTTTTTTTTCTTTTTGGTACTACAGCATGACAGTTTTGACAGTTAATCCTGCAGGCTTTGTCACTTTGGTATTTGTAATCTGATTTTCAATTTTTTTAAAGCAAATCAAAGAGAACTTACAGCAATCTATCCATTCTCGTTTCACCATTGTGGAATTGCCAGGCTTGGAGAAACTCTCAGATACCGCATCCCAGCTTCACCTAAGGGAAGGGCCAGTACTCAGCAGAGCCCTCTTGGCTATGGATGAGGTGATCACAACTCTGGCCAGTTATCCCACCTCAGCCAGGGTGGTTAATTACAGGTGAATATTGTTTTATCCTTTTTTTGTTGTTTGTTTGTTTGCATGACTTGTTTAGAAAATATAGTTTAAAATTTTTAAATCAAGTTTATTTGGGCAATAATAATATAAATCTTAGATTTAAAACATTTTAACAATTATCTTCTCTTTCAAGTTTATATGCTGACAAAAGCAAATTATGCTTGAGTGAGTTTTGTCTGTGAACAGAAGTAAAATTCACCCTGTGTTCTTAAGGCTAAGACTAGTGCTTCTGGAAAGTAGTAATGATGTGATGGACACCTAACCTCAGACAAATATGTGATTTTCAAAATATTGGCTTCTTTTGGTTGCATTCACTATTTGACAAATACTAGTTTAAACTGATATTTCAGACAGTTTCTCATCCTTTTTCATAGTTTTATAGTTCTTTCAAGAAAAAGAGAGAAAAAAATTGACAACAAATATCTGAAAGAGAAATAACAAATGAAAAGAATATTTTTAGATATATTTTAGATAAAGACTTTAAATGGAAACCTAGACACAATCTAAGCTGTATTTACAAGAATATTATATCAATTTTAGAATTTCAAGCTTTATAACTCATTTTTCCTTTCAAGTTTAAATGTATACTGGGGATTTTAACACAAAACTTGACTGAAATAGCATTGCTGTAATGGTATCCAGCCAAGTTTCATTTGAATAATGTATGAGAATATTATATTAATTTTAGAACTACAAACTTTATAATTCATCTTTCAAATTTTACTGAAACCAAAACAAAAAAAAAATATTTGCACAATTATTATTTAATAATACTCCAGTGGATTAGGCAGTCAAGATAAAATCCTTGTTAAGACCAGTGTTGCTTTATACCAACACCAGAGGGCGTGAGTAATGATACTAGATCCAAATGAATAAGTGTCAGTAATCTATATATACCTCCTGTTAGCAAGTCACAGCTATCTATGGGAAGTGTACTTAGAGGGTGTTCGAAACCTTCCAGGACAGTGATTTGGAAGGTAAGTGTACCCCAGAAAGTCTTTACCAGAACTCTTCGTTTTTTTAGATGTGGGAGGAAACTGGAGTGTCTGGATGATATCTCTATGTGTTCACTTGGTGAAGAAAGGGAGGTATGCCAAACTGAGCTGGTGCCAACTAGGATTTACTGTATTCCTCAAAAATTTTGTGACACCAGCTTCATCTCATCATTGCTTGTATGGTGGCCTATAACCTACTAAAAAGAAATCTGCTTTAAGAACAAACATTTCAGGTTGTTTTCACTGGTTTCTTCCAGTTTTAGTCTGTAATCTTCATGTCCAATCTTTGAATTTTGTTGAATTTAATGATATAATGCAGCATTGTAAGATAAAATTTTGGGCTTCAATCATCTTGCTAGAGTAATGCTTGAGTGTCATGCAATTTATTTTTAATTCTTGTTTTCCTTGTTTGGCTGCAGAGCTGTTAATTTCTGAGCATCTTTAACTGCTGCTACATCTTGTATTGCTGGTAAGTGGTGCATAGGACTAAACATGTAGTGGATTCTCACTTTCAGTCACTGAAGGGAAATACATAAAAGGTTTTGGTCAGCTGTTGTGCGAGCATCATTGCACATGTTCCAATGACCTCTAACCATGTATGGCAAATGAAACGACTTGTTCAACGCTGACTAACATATTTTGTTTATGGCTTTCATTCTTATTGCACAGTTGAAGAGGAATTATGGTTACATAACAAAGAACCTTTCAATGTGATCTGCTCCAGATCAGTATTTACAACTTGCATATGCATATATCTTGAAAATGTGGGGGAAAGATCCCCTTTTTAGGAGGAAATTTTGCCAGCCTTTGCTGCACCATGTAAAATTATTTGCATAATTTAGCCAAACCTTTTCTTTTAAATTATTTTTAAAAAAATTTTATGAAACATTTTCTTAAATTTGGCAGTGGCTCTAAATTGACTCAGTTCCTGAAGGAAGAAATTGGGGGGAACTGTAAAACTCGAGCCATTCTTTGCCTGAAGCCTAGTTCTGTACCCAGAATCCAGGCTGCTGTACTCAGATTTGCAAGCAATTTGTCCAAGGTTGTAAATTATCCAGTTGTCAACGACAGTCTGATGCAGGTGAGTCACTTTCAACAAATGACAATTTACTACTTTTATCTTTCCAGTTCTTTTGGCATGCTTCTGATGCTGAAGTAGTGGTTCTACCACCAAAGGGATTCTTTCCTAACAGTGGTCTAGCACAGTTACCAAGAAAACAGGCTCATCGGTCTAACAGTAGTTCAGGCATTACCTATAAAGTAGAAAAGAAACACCTCTCTAATAGTGATCTAAAGAGAGGTTACTAAGTTAACAGGCTCATAACTTATACTAGGGACATTCAAAAGAAACCAGGCTGAAAATAAAATTGCTGCATTAGTATTTAGCCAGGTTTCATTAGGTGATCCCCACGGTGCTATATGTGACTTAGACAACCACATTTGTAGTCATTCTGTTTAACAGATTTGGAAAAGCAAAGACATTACATTGTTTGAAAGAGGCTTGATGGTGGGTGCATGTTTAGCAGGTGCCACAGTGGCTGAGATGGTTTTATTAGTAGGCTCTAAGACAGTGATCATTTGTGTTTATTAGCAGTGGCAAAAAGTGCAGAAGATATCTGCTGTGAGGGGGAATTGTGGCCACAAACACGTAATAACAGAAGGATGAGAAATGCAGTTAAACGGGAGGATAGTAAAGTCTAGTCATTATCAATTAATAGACCAACTGACAGAGACATTAAATGCAAGGCAATCCATGATCATCTCCAGCTGTATCTTGCAAACAACATTGCAACAGATGGACCATGGCAAGGGGAGACCATTACTTAAATTAGTGACCACAGTTACCAACATGAAAAGATACCTTGTGGCTTTAAAGAGTGGAGACAATGGACTTTGGAGAACTGATGAAAAATTAAGTGATCTGACAGTTTTTTTTGCACAGATGGGAGAAAGCAGATTTGCAGAAAGCCATTTTCTTGTGTGGTCCCAGCTGTTCAGGCTTCTGGCAGTGGACTCATAGTTTGGGGAATCTTCTGCCTCTTGGTTCTTTTAGAAGCAGAATGAATGCCAAAGCTTCCCTTAGCATCATTTCCAATCAAGTGCATCTGGCAATGTTTCATGTGTATCCTAACAGGGATAGCTACTTGCAAAAAGGCAATGCTTCCATCCATTATTCCCACATTGTGTATTCATGATGGAGGTTTCAGGCATTTCTCATGGCCAGCACAATCTCTGGATCTTAATCCAACTGTGCATCTGTGGAATGGACTAGAAAGATACATTCACCACCACAATTCTCTGCCTACCTTGCTCCATACATTGCATACAATATTAATGACTAAATGGAGGCAGGCCAAAGTTGGCGCAACCTGTTACTAGGTATAGGTCTTAATAAAGTGGCCTGCCAGTGCCTGCATATAATTCTGACCAAAAATAAATTCTCATTTTTTCAACTATTTATTGTTGCATTCATTGTAGGTACAGCTAAAAATAATTACTTTTAAAACTTCAATTAATTAAGAATTTTAACACAATGTTATCAAGGTTCTGATAATTAAAAAAATCAAGATAAAAAGCCATCAAATATAAAACTGGAAAACTTATTTTGCATTTTAAAATGCTGGACATTTACTGGTATCCTTTGTTTTGCTGCTGATTACTAACATTGATGATATATTCCTATTTATTATATTAGTTCTTTGCATGTTTTTTTTTCTAAACAGATATTTTTAATAATTCAGGCTCTGCTGGTTCAATATCATGCTGTTATTCTGGACCTCAAACAGCAACTTGGCCTGAGGCCAGCTCAGACCAATGTCAGCAGCGTCCAAGAAATGAAGGACAAAGTCAGAAATTTACAGACGGAAAATGTGAGCATGTTTTTTTGTTGTCTTTTTTCGTGAATTTGAAATATTTAGCACCATATAATTCCTGAGCCACTTAGTATGTTTGCAAAACTTTGGACTAATATTAAAATATAGTTGTGAGTAGAGGAGACTGGCACTGGTTTTTACAGCACCAGTAATTTCTAATTAAATGTATGAATGAGAAACAATCATTGCCATAAGCTTGAGCTTTGTTATGATGTCAGTTATAGCCTCATCTATATGTTTAATTAGAAATTATTGGTGCTGTAACAACTTACCACTGTAACAACTAGCTCCTTATATTATAAGGTTGGAAATTTAACCTTTCCAATGTCCTTATTTTGTATGTGGATTTATTATTGCAGCCAGAAAATATGTAAACTTTTGCACTCATAGAGTATTCTTATTGTTGTTGGCATTGTGTTGTACACCAGTCTCTACGTTAGAGACAAACTTGGCGAGGGAGTGTTCTATGCCATGTAGGACCAGCTAGATACCCACTTTGTAATTGGTTTGACTGAAGAAATACATAAATGACGAATAAGAAACAAAACAGATGCTTAAGCACTGAATAAGTCAGGATATAATTACATTTGAAAAAACAAAATCAGAATCACTTTTGTGGTAAATATATATATATATATGAATGAGGCAGAAAGCCATCATGACTTAAGCAGTGGCACCCATAGAAGAGAAATGACCTTAAATATGATTCTCAAATTGCTTAATACTACTGCTACTAACTACCCTTGTGGGTTCTTTATTCAACCAATTGACATTTCTTTTACTAAAAGCTTCAGAGAAATAGGTTAGATAAATCTAAAATTATGTATATATTTTAAATTTGTGCAATTTTAAACTAAACTACATCAAAACCAACACACAGACACACAGACACAGAGACATACAGACAGACAGAGACAGACAGACACGCGCACACATTAATGTAGCAAAGAAAAGAAAGTTTGTGCAAATTTAGAATTAAATTTAAACTTTGCTCTGTTTCATGTTCTCACAAAGTTTGTGTATTTACTAAATGCCTAAGTCTTTATTTTAATCAGATAGAGTTCTGTCGTGTTCTGAAGTTTTATAGATGACTAACTTAACTTCAAAATGCATGGGTATTATTGAAGCAGTAAAAAGATTTGTAAAATAAAGTATGAAATTTCTTATGCTAGTATTTAAATTTTTTAAAAATTGAAATACTTCAGATAACTTTACTTGTTTTATTTTGGTCTCTTAACCATTACTTCCACATTTGTACTTATATATTGCACAGTATTTTTAAAGTTATTTGCCAACCATTTTTGTTTTTTGTTTCAGATACACCTGAACAATCAAAATGAACGAATGCAATATCGACTTAACCAGCTTCAGAACAGATTTGGAAATTTGACTACAACCAAGACAGACATTTCTCACCAGCTGCTGATGACAGAAGAAGAAAAGCTCATGGTTGGTTGCTTTTGTTTTTTTAAAATATTTATCAGTAAATGAAAGAGAAAGAATGGACACATTTTTAATGATCTGTGGATGTGTAAGCTTTTGTTGGGTTAGAAGTATAAAGAGAGACTTGCAGAAATATAAAAGATGAATAAGTAAAATTCTTTGAAAACCAACAAAAAAAACGTGGTGGTAGATTGAGTCTCTCTGTTTAATCTCTGCATTAAAGAAAAGTCCACATTTATTTTCATTCATAAGACATTTACTGTTTTTATATTTAATGTCAGTCATTAGAGAATTGGCTCTCATCATTTGTAGATATACAGTGTACACTTCTCTACCTCTCATGTTCAAATTTTATCCACCACTCTTCTGTCTTCCTAAAGCAAATTTGGCATTTATTTGATGCATTATCTGTACAAAAGTTTTTATTTATTTTTAAGGTTTCTCAGTCTCTAGTTGAACTACAGATTGAAAAAAATAGGCTGCAAGAGGAAGCAGAGGCTACTAAGTTTGAACTTACAAACAAAGTAAGTTTGTTTTTGGAGAATTTGTTAAAATAGATATATTTACAATATAATATTATTTTGTTCAAGGAGATTATCACAATTTTCACTTATAGTTTACATATTTATGTTATAATGTCAATTCTATAACTGTACATCTTGATATTATACTGACTTTTGTGCGTAACATTGTATTATGCTGACATAACTGAGTATAACTATATATTATACTAACTTGTAACATTAAGTTATAAGCCTACTTACTATATATATTAGCAATACTATGCTTGTATAAGCCCAATCACAAAACAAGCATTTAACCTACAAGCTTTTAAATGCAATTATACACCAAGAAAACAAGATTAGATTATGTTTATGCTAAGGACATTCAAATGAAACCTGGCAAAATTCCATTATGGCATTGGTTTTTCAGCCAGGTTTTATTTGAACATATCTAGTAATATTAATTAAAACATGGATTGCAGATTTACACTAATACACTTATCAGAGTGCACACTGTAGGAAGTGTTGTCTATCATAAAAAATGAGATAATGTCGCATGTGGATCATGACTGCTGTGTTATGGGTTTACTTGAAAGAAATATGAAATTCAAAGTCCACAAGCAACAACAGAATTGTATCAAGTTTAGTTTAGTAGCTACAAGCAGGCAGGAAGTGGAATAGCTGTCAATATAATTCTTAATTTAATTAATATTAAGATATTCCACTTATTAACAATTCTTTTTTCTAAAAGAAAGTATTTTCTGATATCTATCCATGTTGGAATCTTAGCTAACTTGTAATTATAACCACTAATATTAGTAACATTAACTATTAGGAAGTTGAAAGTGACAGTTCCACAGTGCTGGTTATCACCAGTTGTAATTGATCCAGGAATTCTTCTGTTGCTGTGATTTTGTTTTTTTTTTGTTGCTTTTTTTCATTCTTTAAGAAACTCTTTTATGGTATATGAAACAAGAAGGAAAAAAGTCTACATACACATTTCAGTTTGGAATATTTTGGTATGAGAAGATGGAAATATTGCTCAAATGTTAGAAGCTTCTACAGAAATGAGTCTTGGACAACATTAACTGCATCATCATCTTGAGAAAATTCTGTTTACATTCATATACTGTTTTTGCTTGACATCATAGATTCTCATTCTGGAAAATTCCCTGGTGGAGATGGAAACGAAGCAAGATCGAGAGGCTAAAGCTGCCAAAATGCTAAAGACATGTTATCTGAGTTAGAGAAGGACAGAAGAAACTTGGCTGATGACTACATCATCCTTAAAACTAACTACTCAGCTTTGACTAAAGAGCATCAGAAAGAGGTGAGATCCTAATGATGGAAAAAAAAAACAACAAACTTTATCTTAAGATGTCTTTGGACATATTATTAACTTTGAACATTATATAACCAGGTTTAAGGGACTATAAATTCCCAAACAAATCTACCTTTTTGTATTAATACAGGTTTCTGAGCATTATTCTGTACAAGAAAGTATGCCCCCTTCTTCTTTTTTTTCACATCTAGAGTTCTTTAGAAGTGAATTGCCATGTCAATGGGAAACAGTGCATTGTTTTTTTGGGAAGAAGGGTATTTATGAGCTTTTTTGTTTAAATCAGATAAGTTTTTCTATCTTTAATTTTTAGACCCTTGGTTGGGTGGCATGGTGGTCCGGTGATTAGCCTACTGGACTACTGAGGTTAAGGGCCCTAGTTCAAATCTCAGTCTGGATGCTTAGTTTGGTATATTTCTCTGGCATGGCTTCTCTCCCTCTTCTTCACTAGTTGGCGATGTGGATTTTCTCTTATATCTAAATGTGAAGACTTCTAGTGGGGTTCTCTGGGTAACTCTTGACTGACTTGTACCTTGACTATTGTTCAAGAGTTTCAACTGTACCTAGATAACTTGCTTGATCACTGAAACCAATGCCCCATAGCTCCTCCTTTTTAGCTCACATAAAAAGAAGACCCTTTGATATATCAATCTGGAAAACATCTGGCTTGATGAGATACTAAAACTGAAAAAAAAAAATAAGATGAAAAAACAATTAGCTTCTTTAGATGTTGAAGAGTTTTTAAAAATCTAACAGTTATGCCTTGCCGCATACTTACTAATATTTATGGAAGGACAAAAGCCTGCGCAAGGCTGTGATTATTTATAGAAACTAGACTCTAGAGGGTTAGTTAAGACATCCCTCCTCATTGTATTAGTAGTGACTAATGAACCTATGATGTGGAAATCTTTCCCTTTCATTTCCATCAGGGTTTAGATCTGATGGTGTGAAAGATAATGCTTTTTTGGAGAGTATACTCCAATAATGCTGGAGTATAGTCCAGTTAATTCTCATAAAGTTAGTTTGTGAAATAACCTTCCCAGGGACTTAGTATATAAAACCCTTCATTGTACTAAATATATTTAACAATGTGGACTTTCTGTGCAATCAGTATGTACCTAAAGCTATGATAACATAAAAACATAGTAGTAATAAAATTAAATGTACAATGAGGTTTCCACGTGACTAAATTTCATCTTTGGTTGCAGGTTACTAGAAATGAAGAACTGAGCATTGAATTGCTAAATCTGGTAAACAGCAAAGCTGTGCTGAAGAAACAGCTGAAAATGCACAGAGGTGGTTCAGCAGATGCTTCTGCAGAAGTGGAGCGGATCCGAGACCTAGTCACCAAGAATGCCTCTTTGAAACACAGAGTAAGTTACGCAGCAAGTCATCCTGGCTCTGGCTCTGTCAGTGACTATGTGAGAAAGCTGAAGAATCTAAATCCTCAGTGATAACCTGATCTTGCAAATGTGCTCTCACTGAAGTTGTAACCCCCTGGGGAATTCCCATGTAACACAGGAATGAAAACTCCAAAATGCGTCTTTTAGGGATACTCCTTGTACGGAGATGGCAGAAAGGAAATGATGAGGATGTAGATGACCCGAGGTAACTGACCTCTGTAACAGCTTTAGGACTTGTGGGGTATGCACTATCTGCTTTACAGAAGCAGCAAAACTGCAAATCTAAAATGCATGGTCAGCTAAATGCTGAAGAAGAAGAATATCTAGAAATTCTTCCTTATGGTCTGACATGGCTTGATCATGCTGATGAAAATTCATTTTTAAAATTTTGGTTCTTTGAAGCAATACTTTGTGGTGTATGGCTGTAAAGTTCAGAGTGAGGTAACCAACATGGTTCATGCTGGAATGGTTTGCTGGGATAATTTTTTGGGCCTACATTACTAAGAGTTTTAAGAAGATTGGACAGAGTATTTTAGGTTTATGAGAGGAATTTACAGAATGAATTTCTTTCCTTTTCTGTTATTATACTATACTAAGTGAAAGATGGCAAATTAAGGAAATGATCTAAAAAGAAATAAATCCAGGTGTAACTTTGGTTTGAGAATCATTTAGATACACACCATGGTAATAAGGAAGTAATGTTGTCTGGAATGAAAGGAGATTGTTCTCATATTGTTAGTGTCTATCTAAAGCATTTTTGATATACTATATCTTATACAGTGTTTCTATAGTAAAACATCAAAAATTTAAGATAAATATATATTAATTTTAGAACTAAAATGTAATACATACAATAAGAATGAAGTTAATTTAAAATTGTTTAAAAACTTGGTAGTGGTCATACTTAATTAAATACTATGGAAAAATGTAGTGCTTAATTTCATCAAATTTTTTGTTACAGGCTGATGAAATATTAGGTGCACAGCAGGAGAGAGAGGCTATGCAAATGAGTGTAAGTATGTGATGCTTTTATTTATCAAATTTTTGGTTGTTTTTGCTTTTACATTTGTTACCCCCTGCATCACTGCTGCTGCTGATCATTGTGTATGCTAAAAATTGACTGCTGGTTATTTAGAACCCCAAAAAATCATAAAAAAGAAACTGCTGATGTTAACTTAGTTAGCATTAATTTTGTTATACATGGAGGCAGGAAGTCATCATAGCTTATACAAGAGCTAAAAGAAAATCCTGTAAATCTGATATGAGGCTTACTGCTAGATACTTTCTTTTAGCTGTGTATGAACAGAAGGTTATTTATTGGTGATGAATTTATGTGCATTTTGAAATGTTTTTATTAAACATTAATTTACAATTCACACCATAGACGTTCAAATACAGCGATTGTGTCTTTCATTTTCTGAAAATAAAGCTTTCATTTCCTTTACTTAAAAATTTTTTTTTTGATTTACAGCTGTTTGCTGATCAGAGAAGATTCCAAGAAGAAATGGAGAGAATGAGAACACAGTTGAAGAAGAAAGTGTAAAAATGGAAAGAAAACTGTGAGCTAGTCTTTGTTTATTTTTTTCATTTTCTTTAGTTTTCTATCTCTATATCTATGGAAATTATGGACAGTGGCTGCTTGAGAAAAGAAAATGTTTGAATTTAATTAATAACAAAAAGATGTCTAACCTTAGTCTGTGCATCCATGATAAATAATAGCTGTACATAATGTCAGCACTTGATCTGATTTTCTAATCTACTGCAGAAATATATATATATATAAATTTTTTATATAATTTCAGCTAATTAAAAACTGCATGTTGTTAAACAAGTTTCCCTGAATAAGTTGTGCATGTATGGAGTCCATATTATTTCTTCTTGGCAAATTCTGTCCTTACTTTCAAGGCCTAAGGATGTCTCATACCAGTGAACGCTAGAAGCCGAAGGTATAGGTATCAGCCTTGTGATTAAGTAAGATGAGCAGTGGTCAAGGTGCAAGCCAGCACCAGAAATCTTCATTTTTAGATGCTGGAGAAAACCAGAGTACCGAGTCAATCTTTAAGAAAGAATAGTTAAATTAGGAAGAGTTTAATATAGATTCAGTGCAACATTTTAGGTTTTATATAGATTTACTTTAATGTTTCTAAGGCTTTTGTAATATGCTAAATGATTTAAAAATTAAATTTTGTTAGACATTGTTTTGATAAGGTTTTCAAAGGTAAATGGATTTTGAACATATGGAGCATCACAAATTCTTTTGTCTGTTTACAGTTTGAAATACTAAAAGGTATAACTATAAATAGGCAACATTTTAGGCAATAATATTAGTAATAATTAGTACTAATTCACATTGATAGTGTAAACCAGTTTATGGATCAAACTGATGACATTTTTTTTTCCTTTAGGTTGTCTTGTATAAGCCATAATAAGTTCTTGCCTTTTTGTAAGAAGCAAAATAAGCTAACCTAAACTAAGACTGGTTGTCATCACCAGATCATTAATTTGTATATATCTAAATTATCATCAAAGTTAACACTGTCTGGAAACAACTGATATTGCTGTCAAAACTGAAATCTAATTATTTCCAAGCTTGCAACTTTGAGGAAAACAGATATACACATACTTGCCAAACTTTGTTGGGTTTTAACAACTCCTTTTAGTAGTCAGGTGTTTAATTTTTCTGTAAAATAAAAACAAGGGCTATATCTTAAAATCCTTTTACCATGATAGAGAATGCCATTGCATGTAGTGGCTGTGAATTTGACAGAACGGGATAACAATATTAAAAAGTTGCAACCTTTATAAAGCTATAGTTAGTGTAGTATTGCAGGCAGTCTGTACATAGCAGAGACATCAGACATGAAGAAACTTAGAAATTACTAGTCTTAGTTATTTACCCTTGACTTTATTTGTGTAGCTCACTCTTTTAACAGAAATAATAAGTCACCCACTGGTTCTCACTTTTGTTAGAGGCACTTTCTGCAGTAAGTTAACGCAACAGCTACGCACAACCTGCTGTCTGTAGGCGAGGCTATTACCATGCAATCAGTCCTGTTATTTCCCCTGTTGTAATTCAGAGCTGCAAGATTTTGAGATTTCTTTTAGGGCAAAAGTTCTCCAGGAACTTGACACCAGTCGGCACCAGGCGCGACGCAGGCAACATAGGTTATCGGAGCTTGGTGCGGTAAGATTTCGTTGTGTCACTTTTCTACAGCAAGTGATGTGCACTCTGTAGCAGCTCTGGTTGGGTCCTTTAATTAAGCCTTCACCACAAAGAAAATGGCACTACTCTGCTAGACAGGAAGCAGTGGTTTTATGCTACCATGATGGTGCTACAGCAAGAGATAACCTGCATAAATTGGTTTTAACTTATACATTACTACTATTTACAGTTTAATTCCATTTTTAAAATTGTTAATCACAAATTTTCAGATGAATACTTTAGAATAAACCAGTGTTAGTTGTTACTGCACCAATTGTTGCATTATCACGTTGACCAAGTTACACACGCAACTAAATGCTCCCCTGACTTTCCTTTACACTTCCAGTTTAATTACTGCTCCCTAGAATAACCCCATTTTCCGGCCTCACTGTTACCGGCCATGCCCAGTAAATAAAGCACACATTGTCTGGACAACTTTTTCACTACTAATCCAAGCCGTCGGCGACCACACCAACACAACACCAGCAATTTCTAATTTAACATATAGATGAGCTATAATTGAGGATCAAAGCATGTCACGTTAATTATAGCTTTGGTGCTGTAACAACTTATCCCTGTAACATCAAGCCCTTGTCCCCCTTACATTGCAATATGCTTGTAGTCTTTTTAATTTTGTGTTTTCAGTTTTGTCACAAACATTACAAGGTCATGAACATGTTGATGAAATTCCAAGAATAAGAAACATTTATGCAGTTATCCCCTCTATCAAACAGCACATGTATGTATGTAGTACTAGTATGCATCCATGTGAAATATGAATATAATCAATGAAAGGATGTATGCTTATTTCTCACTGTTTAGATTTTGTTAACACATTAAAATAATATAGCATGCCTATACATACATACATATGTACAGGGTGTTTGAAAAGATGCATACACCTATAGCCTAGTAAACAAAGACATTTTACTAGATAGAAGTTTGCTTTATACATCAGACACTGAAAACATGATACATTACAATAGGTGTTCAGAATGTCCACTATTGGCATCCATACAGGCATTGCAGCATCTGACAACAGAGAGACACATTTTTTCAGGAATGGGTGTTGAAGCATCAACATTTCTTTGTTGGAGTTCATGGATGTTAGTTGATCTTGTGGTGTGTACACCTTGTTCTTCAACATGCCCCACAGGAAAAAATCTGGTGGTGCAAGATCTGGAGAGTATTCAACTTATCTGTGTTATCCAATCTATCCTAGTAAAGTGTTCATCCCAAAATTGCCTGTATATTTTTGCTACACACTGAAAAAATGTGACATTGGGGATGTGGTGTTGTATTACATGTACCATCATCTTTGAGTTTCGAATAAAACATGCCTTAACTTTGAGAGACAAAATGCCTTTGTATGGTAGCATACAAAAGTAGTATATACAAGTACAACATTTGGGGCACACCCTACATACATATTGCTACTAGTTTCATTTTCATGATTTACAAGTTCTGGTGGTCTGCATATATTATTACTATGCCACTGGCATCTTTGCTATGACCTTTGTGCAATTACGTAAGCAAAATTACCAGAACTCTCTGAGAATCTGTAGCCTTTTCTTTTTTATAAGTTCAGAACAGGCACCATAGCTTTTAATCCAATTAGCCCACCAAACAACAAAGATAATAACAGACCATGTCAGCCTACATTTAATCACATAATTTTAATGGTGTGAAATTGTCTTGTGAACACAACTGGAAAATTAACACGATGCGAAAAGATATAAAGGAAACTAATTACTTGTATTGATAATGGAGACTGTTATCTTCTGCTTTTTTACCTCTTTTGAAGCAATATACATGGCAGAATGCCTTGTTGAATGCTGTCTTTCACAATGGCAATGCATAGCTAAATGCCATGCAACTATGATGCACACCAAGTTATTTGTGGCTTTCCTGATGGGAGAGTTATTGTGTCATCCATGTATAAGACAAATAAAAAATAGAGTAAATTAACTACTTTAAATTAGAGAAACTTCTTTTGGATTAGTCCATACAAAATGTTTACCTGATGCCATATATCCAGGTAAAACATTTTCTTAATGCCATCTTTAGAGTCAAAATAAGTATAATACAATAATGATTTTGTCCTGAACTGAGAAAAGATATGTGCAGAAACTGCATTTCTGCAAAATGTACAATGATCCATTTTTGTTATGGGAAAAGAAAGATGTTTTTTTTTTTTAAAAAAAAGAATATTCAGCTTTGTAGCCAGAAGAAAAAAGTCTGTATTATATTGCAGCCTCATAGAAGCTATTAGTTCCAATGTAAAGGAACTACTGGGCTGCTTCAAATGTATGTGCAATTACTTTTATATTTTTTATATTATACATCAGGATCCAAGACGAATTTTTTTAAAAGTCCCAACTGAAAATTTTAAAATTCCTTAATTATGTTGAGTAAATTAAAGTAAAGTGAAGCAAATAATATGATGTACCATTCTTGAATTAATAATGTTTATTGGATTAATTCAGAAAATTAAAAAAAAGATATTTTCTTCGATATCATTTACAATCACACACCCATATGGTGTGGTCACACACAGATCTGGCTTCATTGCAGACAGGGAATCTTCAGGACAGGAACCAGCAGCTTGTAGTAATGGAGTTGGTAGCACTAAGGATGTTCAGATGACAACCAGCTGAAATAGCATTGCCATAATTGTATCCAGGTTTCAGTTAAATGTCAATTTCTAGTAGTACTGGTAATAAATACCAATTGCACACGTAGATGGGGGTTGTTAACCATTGTGATGACAGACCGTGACAGCAGCATCACAATTTATTTCCTTATAAAGCTATTTAGAGATTATTTCAGTCATCATAAAATCTAATTTATAGGTGCTATTCTTGAAATGCACAAGCTGGCATTCAGGATTAAACACTACTGTTGTCTGCCTTTTCAACATTTTACTGTTAATGAAAATGAATAATCCAACAATAGATCATAAAAAATTAGATGAACCATGTATAAGAACAAATTTTTACCCCTCTTGAGACTTTAAATCAAAGTATCAACTTCTCATGTGAATAACTACTGCACATATTTTCTCCATCTCTTCCCATAGCTTTTCAAAATACTGCCCTATAAGTAGCACCCATTTCTCTTGTCAGTAGTTCATTCTGTAGCTAACTGAGATTGCTTGGAAATAAGTTCAAAGGGTTCAGATCCCAAGATTGAAGGGGTTCAAACTATGATTTAGGAGCCCCCTCCAATACTGTTCTAGTAGTGCTTCAGATCATTGTTTTGTTGCACTTATCAAGTAATTCCCTGATAGAATTGAATGTTGAGATATCATTTTTATCTAAAAATTTCATTAATCTTCATCAACTCAAATGCCAAATAAGCAGAAAAACAACCCCATACTTTCGCATTTCCACCACCATGCTTAACTGTAGGGCAAACAGCAGATGTCTTTATATTTTCCCCTAGTCTTTCTTCTTTCATACTTTTATTGCTTAGAACCAAATATTTTAGACCTACTCTTATCTGACCACAATACATGACACCATTGCTTCAAGGTGTAGCTGTTTAGCTCAGCCAGGTTGTTATCCTGTTAACACATCTAATTCCTGGCTGCTGCTCAGCCAACCAATTCAAAGTTTTCCTTAATTCATAGCAATCTTTTTTTAAACAAATTTAAAAATAAATTTCAAAGTAATGTGTTATTAAGAACTGCTCACATCATTCTAAAGAAAGACTGACCTTCATTCTATGTATGAACAGGTATCACCACTACTTCAGGGTGGCGTGGTGGTCCAGTGGTTAGTCTACTGGACTGCTAAGGTTGAGGACCTGAGTTGGAAGCCAGGTTTGAACCAGCTCGGTTTGGTGTACTTTCCTGGCATGATTTCTTCTTGGTTTTCTTCATCAACCAGCTAAACGGATTTCTTTCCAGTCACTCCAGTTTTCTCCCACATCTAAAAAATTGAGGGACTTTTAACTATAGCCTCCAACACTAGGAAGTACCTGTGCAATTCACTCAGTATGCAAGCATTTGATTGTAAATCTTGTAGCTAAGATAGGGATCCATAACCCTTCTGCAGTTACAAGGGTACTACAAAAGAGAGAGAGAAGAAATGTCTTTTTTTATCCTTAGCTAACCTGCATTAGTTTTAACTGTTAAAATGTTATTTTTATTGGCATGAAACTTTTAAATCTTAATATACATATAATTTTAAATTACGCTTTACAAATACCTATGCATTGAAGCTAGATTCCTTAGATTAAGTAATTAAATGTTAAATGATCTTAGATCATCAACAGGTGATTCCACAGAAATTAAAAACACAAAGAAAAAGAAAATAATTTTTTATAATTGTCATGTAAATATATGATCCCTACTATTGTAACTAAGGTATGGATCTACCGCTCCTATGACGGAAGAAGCATATGACAGAAAATGACATGTACTGCATCATGCAGCCTTTTCTACAAGTATTCATGTATAGTGCATACATAACAAAATTAATACATTTACGAGTATATCCATATTAAATCATTTAAATTACTTTCTATTTCTGAGCTAAATTAAGTTAAAAAATGTTGATAAATTCTGTACAATTTGAGAATTTGTATTTTCTCTCTGACCAAATCAGTTTTACTGTGATAACAGTGAAAATAAGTAAATCATCATGTATGTTGTTGATACTATTTAAGCAATTTTAAAATTTCTTACCTTAAATACATGGTGTGCTAAATGATTGATAGCTATGGTTTCTTGCAGAAGCTGATTACACTGAGAAATGAGAAGGAGCAGATGGAGACTCAGAACAATAGGCTTCAGAACAAAATCAAAATGCAAGAAGAGGATTATCGGTCTCGGCTGATCAGATATCTGCAGGATGTGGCTGTAAGTCTTTCTAGTGAAGCTACTATTAGTATTGCTTTCTGGCACTCAGCTAAAATGGAATCTCACCGGTACATGCCATGCAACCAGCCAATCTCTCTCTCTCTCTCTCTCACTAAATTGATTTTTCCAAAAGTTTATTGGTATTAAACCCTGAATCATCTCCAAATAAAGAGAAAACTTTAATTGTCATATTCTAAATTATTTTTTGAAGTTTTTAAGTAATAACTGCAGAGTTTGCAAACCCTTGTCCTAACTTTTGAGGTTGAAGAACATTTTACAGAAGTAAGTTAGAGAGGAAAGTACGAGCATCAGTCTCAGCGACTGAGTGAGTAGTCTCCTAGGTATGATTGGGCCTCTTGAGTGGTAGTCAGGGTGGAACCTATACCACATATACCCAGAACTCTGTATTTTTAGGAGTGAATGAACCCAAAGTAAACCCACATGGTGAGGGAGAACGAGAATAAGCAGTGCCGGGGAGATTCCACTTTAATATGGCAAGCAGCAGATCGATATGAAGACAAAAAGATTAATGTAAACCACAAGTATAGAAATCCTGTGTAGCGTGTAATCTCTCTACCACAAATCAACGAGAAAAAAAGAAGAAAAACTGGGAAGGATTGAGTTTGAGATGAAATGGGGAAAAACTAGGCCAATATCTGAAATAGCGTGATGTTTCAAAATGGACGTTTAAATCTGAGCACCTCCCCATGTGGTTAACAACATGTGTAATATACAGAGTAAGCAACAATTTATTCAGAAAGGAAAAAAAAAGTTAATACAGTAATTATTTCACTTGTCCAAGAAGTCAGAAAAGTTCCAAAAGTTAGGCATAAAAAAAATGCAAAAATATTTCCAAAATGGTTAAAGTTTTTATTTACTAAATGTTCACAAATTTTGTCAAATAAATATGCAAATGAGATTTATTATAAACATGTAAATTAGCTTTAGTACAAAGACATGAAAAATAGTGACCTGTGTTCATATTAATTTTAGCTATTAGGGTATTTGTTTTGAAGGGCAACAATACAAAGTGAAGCCATAATCATTTGGCAGGTGGGGAACCATTGGCAGGGTATAGGCCAGAAAGTCAAGACCCTCATTGGTGAAATGGCTAAATGTGAAGAAAAGTATGGTTTTTCAGCTATGTAGACAATTTTAAGCACATGGAGATACTGGCAGATTTGTTCAAGGTCAACCATGATTCAGAACCCCAGCAGATGATCACTGCATATCACTTTTGGCTGAGCAGAGCAGAACTCCAACACCAACCCAACTTGCTTCTCATCTCTCTCCAACCACAGGGAGGTTGGTGTCAACCTCAGCCATATTCAGAAAACCTATTGACCCCCATCACCATAAACAGGAGTGGTTGGATTGATGCCATGTCACTTGTGACTGGAGCCATGTTCTCTTTACTGATGAGTCAGGATTTAGCCTTCACTGTGACTCATGGCACAACTCATCTGGAGGGAACTTGGAGTATGTAACCAGCTCACAAACATTATGGAAAATAGCTCATGGCCTGGGCATACAATTTTGTGCATGTTTCAGGGAAGTTCACTGACCATAAAGGGGTATAAGGAGATCATACACAGGTGCAATTAGAAATTAGTTAATTTTAATGGATGGTAATGCTCAGGGGTGGACTGAGAGTATTATAGGCCCTCGGGCATAACTGTTCACTGGGCCCCTTAGTGCTGGTGTCAGAGGCTACAAAGCGCCAGATAAGGGGAGGGCGGTTTGGGGGTGTCAATTTCAAAAAAAAATTAAAAATTAGTTGTCTCAGACTGCATCTGGAGTATATTGGAGTATTCATTTAATAGAATTTATATGGGAATCTCTTGCAGCTGTGGGCCCCTTGTAGCTATGGGCCCTCGGGCAGTGCCCGATTGACTGATGGCTCAGTCCACCCCTGGTAATGCTCATTCACATAGAGCATGTGTAATCAACCGATATTTTCAAACTATTACCTATGTAGTGTAGCCAACGGGTTTGATCTAAACCCCGATGAGAATGTTTGGGATGCTCTAGGAAGATGTGTTGCCTCCCTCCAACACTAAGACTGATAAACTTTTCTGATAAGACAGAAAACTTTATTGACTACTGCCCTTATTGATAGGGTTATAAACTGCATGCAAGGCTAATGTACGTATTTCCATGGGAGAACCACATCTCTTTTCGATTACCTCTAATTCATTGGTTTTTTTACATTCTGTATGTTATAATTCCTCTTTTTTTATTATTTGGTCTTTCTTATTTCCCTTTAAACCCATACACACTATTTGTAATTTACATATTTCTTTGATACAAGTTGCATTACAATAATAAAGGTCTTTTGTGTTGATCATCTGGTGGTTCAAACTTAAACCATTTGGAAATATTTTTTTTTTTTGTTGCTTAAATTCTGGAAACCAGTTCACCTGAGTTAAAGACAGCTGTCATTTGCATATTTAAAATATTGACCAAAAAAAAAAAAAAAACATTTTTCAGAATAGATTTTATTATTCAGGCACAATATATTAGTTATGTATTTCAACTCAGACCTTTCAAAATTATAATATGATTAAAAGAATCTTCTGCTTACTAGATAATCAAGTAGTGTGTGCTAATATTATTTTATAAAGGGTTAAATCATTCAGGGGAGAGCTTCAGGCTTATGTGTTGAAATAGCTTCATTGCTTAGCTACTGTATTATTGACTCATTGATAAATTGTTAAACTCTGAATGGGAATTGAAAAATAAAATTCTTAATGTTAACCTCATCACATTATCATTTGATCTTTTTTCTCAAACATTACTGTCCACAGCTGCAGACAGTTAATTAAGTTACACAGTACCATGGTTACCGCTAACAAGCACTGCTGTTCTTGCACCTTGTAGGGCCTGGCACATTTGTCTTTAGCAGGAAATGTAAAGTCCATATTAGAAGTTCTCTGTCTATCTGTAGATGAACCTCATGCTTATGGACTGGTATGGAAGACTGAGAAGAAACTGGTATGGGAAGTTCACCAAGCCAAGTCAATTCTCAACCTGGAGCAACCCAATAATTTTTTCATCATCATTAGTAATATTGAATTCCTTCAGTATAAAGATATATATTATATATATATCAGTGATTATGTGAAGATAATTATCATTAGTGAGATATCACAATTAGTATTAACCGAATAGCTTAAACTCACTGTCAAAAGCATTTGGGGGAAATCACTCAACTCAAACGGAATCATCCTTTCTGTCAGGCATATGTGGACACCCAGACAACAAGCAAAAGCAAAGGTGTGGAGGTACACAGCACCCACATGCAGGACTATGTGGAGCAGATGATGAGGGACATCAAGAAATCACACAGGCAGAGAGAGGAACAGCTGAGTCAAGCAGCCCAAAGTTATCGTGTACAGATGAAGCAGGTAGTCCACAAACATGAAGAGCTTCTTGTGGCTTACAGGTAAGGTGATAATACTTTTTCCTTTTTTTATTTATATATGTTGTACTTTTTAAAATATTTCAAAATTTTCAAAGGTGTGTTGCTGTTCCAATCAGCTGTACATTTTTATTTTCAACTCTAAAAATTTTCTGCTCTCTACATGCAGGTTAAACTATTGGACTGCTAAGGTTGAGGACCCAAGTTAAATCCCTGTTTGGAATTGGCTTGGTTTGGTATACTCCTCTTGCATGGTTTCTTCATACTCTTCTTCTCCAGTTGGCCATATGGATTTTCTCCCACATTTAAAACCGAAGAGTTCTAATAATAATTTCTCTGCCAAAGTCAGCAGTATTGCTCTTGTTGTGTAGGACAGGCGAGGATATCTGTGGAGGATAACCACAGCACTACGCTCCCTTGCCAGGGTTGTCTCCCTTGTAGAGACTGCTGAATAGATGGTGGGAAAAAAAGTATTTCATTACAAATTAAACCACTGCCAATTGTATTAAGTCTTCAGTTTAGTGTCTCTGTGGCAGTATTGTAATCCATATCTTGATATGGTAATGATGCCAGTTAGCTCTCCCCCACCAGGATAGCAGGTCGACTTGATTTAGCTTTAACCTGAACTTTTGCGTTCTTTACTGCAGTTGTGTCCAAGCAATCGCGCCACTAATGTTGTTATTTCTTAATTTGTAATTAATCTATGCCAAATCCCTTGCTAACTAGTTCCAGAAAAATCAGAGTAAAAAAGAAAAGAGCATTTTTGCATAAAATCCCCTATATCATATATAAATCAGCATATTAGGGCATGTAGTTACATGTAAAAAAACAACAACAACAACAGCAAAAAACATGTGGATGTTATAAAACCATCCAAATAAAAAACAATGTTAATTTTCAAACTTTTGTCTGACAAAACTGTTTCCATGATGGAAACATTCCTCCTTATGCCCGATGAATTATTTTAATCTCCATCACATGTACCTGGAAAACCCTACCAGAACTCTATTTTTAAATGTGGAAGGAAGCCCCATATGGGCGGCTGGTGAAGAACAAGAAGGAACCACATTGAACTGAGCTGGCCTTCTCAACCATAGCATTTTGTAGTTTAACCACCAGACCAGCAACTGTACAACCCTTATTCTAAGGATCAGAACCTCTTGAAAAAACCAACTATTGGTGGTGAGTAAAGGGTCAGTAGTTTATTACAATTTGCTTAAATGTTTTGTTAGATTTTATCTAGTTACTTCACTACTGGGTGTTTTTAAAGTTAAAGTTGTTGTTATTATTATTATTATTATTATTATTATTATTATTATTTGGGGACATTCAAATGAAACCCTACCATTACAGTGATTTTATTTTAGCCACATTTTCCTTCAGACCCTGCTATCTGCTTGGTTTAGAAAGCTGAAAACCAGGGCAATCCTCTTGTGGACGTCTTATGTGCTATGTCAACATTGTTGTAAACTATGATAGAACAGTAGATATTTCATGTAGATGTAAAGAAAATATTGTAAATGCATATTTTTCAAGACTAACACAAAACCAAAAAGAGGCTCCTACAGTAATTGCAAGATATATAGAGAGAGGGTGGCTGAAAAGTCACTTCTTATTTTGATAATTTAAACTTCTGTTCTAATAAGCGTAGCCCTTTGTTGTTGTGTCATCTGAAAGATAACAACAAAACAGTGTGAGAATGGCATTAAACTGTTTCAGGTGTAACCAAAGATGATGCAGCAGTCTACCGTTAATGGCTGAGCCAAAATTGTAAGATATAATGGTTACAAGACTGTGGATCAGGTTTGGAGACGGTGGTGGCGTGAGAAGGGAATGCATCCAACTCTTCATCCAAAGGCAGTAAAAAAATGCCACAAAGAGTTGATGACAGCCTGTTAATGAAAGATTCAGACTGAAGTGGATGACCCTCAACATCCCAGATTCTGGAAGATGTGCTAGTAGAACAAATGTTTGCACTAACAGTCAACTGCTGCATCATCATTGGTCAAACCTGAAACAACATCAAAATGTCACAAAAATGGCATAAAATTATCTTTCAAGTAACACATGAATAAAGTTTCTATCCCTATTGAAATAAAAGTTATAAAAAAAAACTTCTGAATAAGGAGTGACTTTTCAATCATCGTGTGTGTGTGTGTGTCTGCTCCTTGACTTAGTCACGGTGCCAACGAGGCAGGAGCCGTCGTTCATGATTGATAAATGTGCTGATGCTCAAATGAGCCAATGCACTCTCCAATAAGCCTCGCACAGTCACGTTCCTGGTGGATTGATTTGATTTTTTTTTGTAGAAACCTGCGCAATCTCTGTAAGGAACACAACTTTGACGAGGCAGAAATGGGACCCAGTGAACACTCTCTGCACATGACAGATTTGGAGTTGGCATCGGTTCAGCAACGAGAGATTGATTACCTTGGGTCAGAACTGAGGAGAGCTTTGGTTCAACTGGAAGCTCTTAAACAAAAGGAAGGTGGTGCAATTTTTAGAATTACTGAAGGAAAAACCACCGCTGAGTATTCTACTTTTATGTGTAGCCATTTGTTTGTGATGTGTTAAAGACACTTTAGCTGTGCTGAATAAACCTGTTAATACTGCTTTTAAAGGAGAGAGAGAGAGAGATTTTAGATCTTTCTCTACAAAGATAGGATAATTAAAACATGTAAATGAATAAAATGTCAATGATTTTAGAATAGAAAATGTTGTAAAACTAACTACAAACGTCTTCTCTCTGCAACAGGAGCTAATGGCTGCTCCATATACCCTTATTTAATACTTAGGGAGAGTCAGATATTTAACAATTAGACTTTAATATCTTTTCTCTGCTTGGACCCTCCATTTTGGTGTATACTCAAATCAGTTTACCTTAGTTTGTACAAGGAAGGAGGAACATATTCAGGTTTTATATAGGCCCCCAGAGTTAAAGTGGGTTTATCAGGAACCAAAACGTATCTTCTTGTTGAACCCCTCTTCTAACCTAAGGAATTCTCCCAACAGAGCTAGAAGGGGAAGGAAAGTGCTGGATATTAACCCTGTTTACTCAGCAAGTATTTCCCTGGGTATGGCTGGGAGCTCCTGAGTGATGGTCAAGGTTACCCACAGATCCTTCAATACAATTTACCTGAAATGCCCTGCTACAAATCTTTCTTTTTAGATGTGGGACAGACTGTTTTGGAGAAAACCCACATGGCCAGCTGGTGAAGATGAACAAGAAGAAACTATCTTGGATGCATACCAAACTGAGCCAGTCCTGACTGGGATCTGAACATGGGCCCCCTCAATTATGGCAGTCTAGTAGTTTAGCACTGGACCACTGGCCGCCCATAAGTATCTAACTGCCAGTAATTATAGAAACATCTTCCCATGATGCTGCGGCACAGGAGTTTTGTCTCCAAAATAGACACGTGCATGCTCCTCTACCTTTCTACCACAAGCTTTATTGCAGTTGTAGTATCCAGATCTCTTCCTTCAACTCCTTTACTCTCAGCCAACTCTTACCTGAAGCCGAGCTGTACATCAGCTATCCATAGCATTGCTTTTGGAAAATGTTTCTTAATCATCAGTGGATAGAAACTTATTTCAGATTCATTGCACACATGCTTTAATAAATCTTTGTTGATGTAGCAACTGCATTTTCTTTTCTTTTTTTTTTGCACCTTTAGGTTCAAACACCAAATGAAGATAGAGGACACCAAATGGATGCAAAGTAACATTTTTGTTATTGTCTCTCTCTCCTCTTGGTTACTCACCCTAAAACTTACATCAGAACATGATTTAGGGTGCACTGAACCAATCTCTGAGGATTACAGGTGTTATGCAGTTACAATGATTTAATTTCAACTTGAAATAAAGGAGCACCAACTTGTTTACTCCACAGCTGCTGCCCACCTTCTTGTGAATAAGGGTTTGGAGAAGCTGATTGATAAGGAACTATTTTAAAATGGCAGGTGGCCAGTTCCCTTTCTCCCGCCTGTAGTTCCTGGTTTGCTGAGATGACCTGGGTACACCAGCCACCAACTCACCGACACTGAGCCATGTCGCTCGGATGAGAAGCTAGCTCTGACTACTGCAGGCCCTCTGCTCCAACCATTTCTCATACAGAATGCAAAATTATTATGAACAGTACACATGCTCTCTGCTTATGAAAGCTAACTGAATAATACAAACAGTTATGTTAAAAGATTTTAAAATAGATGCCCCTTAGTTGAAAAAGAAAATATAGAAATGACCCACCCTGGTACATTTATACGATGGTTTAGCACCGCCACTGCTAAACCCACTGTAGTACACCATAGAGTTTCTTCAATACAGCGAAGGTATTTCATAGGGTATGGTACACCACTTCCCTTATTCTGTAAGTTGCATAGCTTTCTATGATCTGTCAGTCAGGGGTGAGAAGCTAATGACCTCGGTGTTGCATCATGGACCAAATCATACTACTTACAGAATCAAAATCTCTGTCATCGTCCTGTTTCAAATGAGCATTTATCAGCAATGGCAATGTGGAATAGAATGCCAGTGATGACTTCCATCTAGCAACTAATAATACATTCAGGAGTTTCTACTTAATGAGAGTAGCTACCTCAAAATCAAACATGGCCTTGCTTCTGCTGTAAGAGTAGACTAGTCTGTTGGTTACTACCACATGGCTTCATCTATTTATTTTTTTAGAAATATGTGATAATCTTCGCTATGGTCACTCACCACATATAGTTAATGCCATGGTTATATGCAGGACTATTTACTGAGGCAGGGTACAATACTTCCAAGCTGTGTATCTGCATGGGGGATGGTGGTGGTAGTCTACTGGACTTCTAAGGGCCCAAGTTTGATTTCTGCAGGGAACAGAGTTGACTTGGTATAGTTTCTTCTCACTCTTCTTCACCAGCTGGCTGTGGGTTTCCTCTAACATGTGAAAAGTTCTAGTAGGGCTTTCAAGTATCACCATGTTTGTTGAGGAAAGTAATGGGAAACCACGTCAGCTATTCATTTCTCTGGTACGGCTCCTGGCAATAGACCTGCCCGGGAAAATAACTGATGAAATGAATTAATGAAATAAGATGTATGAACATCTATGGGAGCAACTTTTAGTATGTGCTGGAGAAAGTCAAACATCTTTAGTGGAACATCTCTAATTACCTGGCTTGCTGTAGTTAAGTATCATCATGACTGGATGTATTTCACACAGCCTCTAAGTTACTCTCAGTTACTTACTTTTCTTGATATTTTATAATAATCGATGATGTTGATCTTTGGAAAAAATCAAAAAAATCAAAATAGCATTTTTTCAAAACAAGTATCAAAGAATTTTAAATGTAAAAATTGTTTAGGTTGCTAAGAAAAATTAAGTTCATAGTAATTTTGTTGGTACTTAGTTACTGCTCAGATGTTGCATTTGCTTGGTTTTTAACACCTGAGTTTGGTTCTTTTTGTGTAACACAGGGCCATTGAAAGGGAAGCAGATAAGTGGGCAATGTTGCACAAACAGCTACGGCAATTCACATTGACAACTCAGCAACAACTGGAAAGTGAACGAGCAGAACTGATCACCAACAACCAGGTACTCCAGGGGGAGCTGAAGGAAACACAGGACTACATAGATAAGCATCTCATCAAGTAAGCTTCCTTCATCACGATGTTCTTTAAGACAAAATATCTGAACTAAACAATGCCGCCAATTACTTGCTAAGTTTAACCCTTTTTTTAAATCTGCTCTGGTCATTTGATAGAAAGCCATATGTTTGTAATTTAATTCTTTCAGCTTGATTTTCTGATCTAACCTTGAAAGTTGCTCTGAAATTTATCAAGAAATTTTTTTTAAGAGGAGATTGAGTTATTTATGTTCAATGATGAGGTGACAGCTACAGCATGTACTGTATTTTTTAAAGGGGACAGAATGAAATCAGGGTTTAGTTTTAGAAAGAACAGTACATGTATTCTATATTTTATCTATTATTTTAAAAAATACCACTAATCATCATTTCACTAAAATCAGAAAGCATGTCCAGTGTTAAGGACTACATTTTTAGTCTGTTAATAAAGAAAATATATATATCAAATATGAATGGGAATTCTAATATACAGTAATACCCTTATTTTATTTTTTAAGTTGAATGGCTTGACCCTAAAACTTTGAGCTTTTCTTTTATTGCTGTTGTTTAGGACAAATTGTGTAAATTAAACAAACAATATGTAAATGATTTATACCTGACAATATGATGATGCAACGTTGTTCTCATTAGGTATAAAGATGAAATAATAAAGCTGCAAAGACTCTCTGGGAAAGACTACAAAGGATCCTTTCAGCTGACCCCTGAACCCTGGCCCAGAGGAAGACAGCAACCCTGATTTTGTTAGTCATCACTGCTTTCTACCAAAAATTGTTACAAAAAAATGGGAAAGAACATAAGAGTACACGATTGTGTTTATGTCTCTACTTTTAAGATTTACTTAGTACCACCCTGGGTGGAAATGCGATATTAAAGTAGTCAGTTATATAAAATATGAAAGAAAGGCTACAGAGAGCACAGATGGGGTGACACAGTTACAGAAGAATTGGGTTAATGTGGGCCACATGTTGCTAAAAGTTGTTCTATGCACCACTCCATTCCCACACCATTTTGGAAGCATTCAAAAAGACTAAACAAAGAATTCAATTCATTCTTCATGCTTCTACTGAAAAAGACTCTGGAAAACATGGCCATGTTAGTACTTTTTATAATGAAATAGTTTGGTTAATAAAAACAAATACTATGGAAGAATATTTCATTTTATTATCATTTCTCAACACTATGCTTCAAGAAGAGGGCTGCAGAATAGTCATAAATTAGTGCTCTCATCTGCATTCACTAATAATTTGAATGCATGTTTAAATATCACACACATATATATGTATATCACAACCTGGAATATTATCACAATTGATGCCTACAGTTTGAAAAAAGGAAAAACAACACATCTTGACGTACACAAGTAAAAGTCTGCTCTTGTATCAAACCAGTGTATAATAAAACATTTTTCCCACATATAACTGGTGCATACAGATATAATATCACATTTTTTGTTAACAGTTTTCCATGTGAGATGTTTTAATATTACATACCATCATGTGGATATATCAAGAAATCAACTAATGTTACAGTATTTGCATAATTCCCAACAAAAAGAAGAGGAAAACAAATGGCTATTTTTCTAAAGTTGTCTATCACATGGTAATTTTTAATTGGTACCACACTTTGAATCTACCAATTACCATACTTATGGAATTATTAAAGATTAACATAAATACACTGGAGGATATCCTGAGACAGACAGATGGGACTTTGTCCATTAATCCTTTGGGAATGTTTAACATCAAATTAAATTCCATCTGTACATGGTTCAGCATTTGAATAACATCGAAATATCTGTATAATTATTTTAAAATGGGTAGCAATTTATGTGTTGAAGAAAAAAAGTGAAGCCAAACTTATGAACAAGCAGCCACATGCAAGTTATCTAAGCAGCAGAAAGGTTTTGAACACAAAATGACCTCTTTGCCTTATAATGGACGTCTAGTAGATTCTTAAAACCATGGACAGATTTTACTTTTAATGCAATGCTACATAAGGTGCATGGTAGTCTAGTGGCTAAACTGCTGGACTGCTAAGGTTGAGGACCAGAGTTAAAATCCTGGTCTTGACCTGCTTGGTTTGACATATCTCTGTGGCTTGATTTCCTTCCACATCTGAAAACCAAGAGCGCTAGTAGAGAATTATCATGGGTTTCTTCTCCATGCTGGTAATATTTAAATAATTCACTGGCTTGAAAGAACCTGGTATCACCAAGTAACTATTTCACCCCCAAAGTAACAATGAAACAGACATTCCACTCCTGCAACAGCACAGTTCTCTCACCACGGGAAAACCATTCCTGGCATTTATGGCGTGACAGCTAAAAAAGAATTCCTAACATCTAGTTGGACATACCAATGACTGCAGTCTCCCCCCATCAAAAAAAAATATTTGGAATACTACAATCAGATCTCTCCTAAAATAAAAAAAATAGTATAAATTCGTAAACTTAGATCTTTCCTAATAACTAAAACTATACAGACTTCTTAATATTTTAGTTGAGTCTAACCAGTGATTTATAAACTTTACCATGCACATTTTTTTCACGTTGCTTCTAACTTTATATTACTGTCTCTAACAATACCTTTTTGATTTGTAACCAAGTTAAGATAGGTAAATTAGTTTTGCTCAGGCTAAGAATATCTGACACTAGGAAGAAAATGCTGAGAACATGCTAAGGGTCAATTCCATTGCTGTGCCATCTAGCTGTGTGCAGAGCAAATTTGAAAAGGAAGACATGAATCTGTAATTACTAGTTTTAATAACCTTTTTAGTACATTCTGGTAATGATAGCAAAATACAATCTCTATCATGATAATGAGAAAGTGAGCCTACTGTTTCTTATAAAATTTCGAGTATAACAAGTTTAAATTTAATTAAAAAGGAAAAAATTTCAAATATTTTTCTTTACATAAATAAAAACTACTTGTGTCTGGTTAATGCATAACTTTAGTTTGTCCCATCTAAATGCCACTTATAAGGAAGGTGTATCACACAATTGTTGGGTACAATAAAATTACCAAATATGTTTAAAACAACACTTACATGAAATTACAAGGAAAAGGTAGCACAAAAGCATGTATTATGCTGTATATTTTCTATACAAGAATTACAGTACATTCGTTTTTCTTGATGGCACTTGGATTGAAGATTGATGCAGGAGATAATGATGATTCAAGAACCAAAGACCAACCTGCCCTAGAGAACTTGTCGAAACATCTATTCTCTCACCCCAACTGCTGACTTATCATCTCGCACCAATGTGCCACCTGACTGCTAATGTTTCTGGTATATATGAATTAAGCCACTAATCATATCTGTACCCTACTTCACATTGTGTATATTTTTGGTAATCCTGGAACAATAATAATAGCAACAACATGATTATCTTTTGTGATCTGCTGATATCTCTAATTATCACCTATAACAATATACATAATTGACAGTCATTTTTATTTTATTTAACTTCATACTGTTTTACATTGCAGAGCATATCTGAAACTTAATCTTGAAGAATATGTTGCTTAGTAAACCAAAAAGCTCTTCATCTAAAAGGAACTACACTGAAGATATTTCTCTGCAACAGCCTGGGAAGAAAGAAAAGTACATGTATTCTAATAAAAAAAAGCTTTCAAACCCATTTGTCTAGTCTGTGGAACTGTAGCAGTGCAAAAAAAAATCTATTTAAAAAGACATTTTGGGCAGATGCATGCAGATTCCAATAGCAAATATCCCTTGGGTTCGTTGGGTTCAGATTTGTGCAAAGATTACATTTCAAAGAAAATTAATCTTTTAAAACAAGTCTTTTTTCCTAAAAGATTTGAAGAAGCTGAGAATGGTCAAGGCATCCTATGAAATTTCTTTGCTGTTAGCTTGAAAAAAAAAGTTCCCTTACCAAGATGGGGAAGAAATTGTAGAATTTAGTGATTTTTTTCTATTATCAGAGGTGATAACAAGATTCAGAGGCTGGCTAATGAACTTCCATTCTCCAAAAATACTGTAATGCAGCAAATTGAAGAGATATCCACTGATAGGAGCATAGAATTCAAGTCAGCTGCATCCAAGAGTGCATATTTTTCATTGGCTTTTGATCTGAGCTGCAACTCTACTGATACTGTGTAGCTTAGCATTTTTGTAAGATGCATCAATGACAATTTTGATATTACTGAAAGACTTCTGGGTTTGTGCAAATTAATTACAACTAATGCAACACACGTTTTTAGGTAAAAAATTGTATTGAAGAGAATGAGCTAGATTGGTGCAAGTTGGAAAGCATTTGCACACACACAGAGCACTTGCGACGATAAGAATTCTGGTTAGGCAGCTTTATTAAAGAAATTTCTAGAGAGAATATTTAAGTTTTGTTGCATTATTTATTCATCAAGAGTTATTTTGTGTAAAAGACCTGTGGTTCACTGTTTCAACAAAATTCATGCCCAAGCACTGAATTGGGAATTTTGCATCTTGTTCAATAATGATGCAAGAGGAGAACTGTTTCTGTATTTCAGCATTCACTGGATGCCAGGAGGAAAAACTCTGGAAAGGTTTTGGAGTTTGAAGGAAAACATTCTTACATTTTTGAAAGAAAAAAAAGGACTTCCCTCAAGACTGAGAGCTTCAAGAACTTTAAATGGCTGTGACCTTATATTTCTCACTGATATTACTAGCCATCTCAATGCCCCAATACAGAGTTACAAAGGAAGGGTAGCCTTTTTCAATGCTTTTCCATTCATGAAAATCCTTCAAAGACAAGCGTAATATTTTCCACAATAACTTCTCTACAGAACTTTGAACATCTGTAATTTTAGAGAAATGCAACATGAAGGAAAAGATGCTGGGGATAGTTTCTTTTTTTGGAAATATCAACTACAGAAATATCTTTCTTGATCAACTCATTTGATACTCATTTTTTATGACTTCAAATCCATTTGGAATGTTAGAAAGTGATATTTTAATCAAATGAAAATTTTGGAACTTAAGAATCATTCTGGCCTGCACAAAGAATGCAAAGAACTCTGTGACTCTCCTAAAAAACCCAGATATGAAAACATCTTGTACATATGTTCAAGGAACACCTTTCCATGTTTGCATGACCATGCTCTTAGATATGTCTGCCAATCTGGGACTACTAGATCTACAAGCAGACTTTATCTAACATTAATTTAATCAAAAACGAATACTGCTTAAGACGAAATGATGGACATTTAAATGATTTCCTTTTTTTGGAGTTCTCTAAATTGCAATTAAATTTTGAAAATATTGTGCAAATGAAAAAGATTTAAAAATCACATTAATTGTAGCATTGGTGTTTTTTTTGTCATTAAACAGTTCAGAGTTTTTGACATTTGTTTGTGTTTCTCTAGGATTTCTGGGAGTTGTTGTTGGTAATGATAGCCACTTTTAGAGAAAAGTGTGGTACAAGGTTTGGCAGGCTCAGCACATGACCCGCTTGGAGGAAAAGGTTGGCTGCTGCTGGTCTACAAGATAGAGGTCAATCATTAAACTGTACATACAGAATAGCAAATGGCACATAGGTGATTTATTTATGCATTTTCATCTTGTCCCAAAATATTTAAATCATATCTACCTTCATCACAAAATTAAAAATTCTAGTATGGTAACTTCATCTGTGATACCATATTTCATCAGATATCAAGAACATGAGTTCAGGAACAAAGCATTTTCATGAATGAATGGTCTTTTTGTAGATAAAATAGGAATTTGTGATTTCCACAGAATAGATAATTCAAACTTTGCAAGTACTGGGCCAGGGTAATCCACAGCTACTGTTACCTCCTAGTGAGACACATTACAAGGGATGTTCAAAGCCCAGGTGAAATAGAATCACCATGATTGCAAATGGCCAAGTTTCATTTGAATGACTCTAATAGTATAGAGCTTTTGCCTTCCTTAAACCAAGCAACAATGTTGCTGGGGAAATTCTAAAGACATGGATTAAAAGCACAGATGCTTATGACTTTTAGGAATTATGACAATCCATGATAGTTTCTTTGTTTTGGTAGCTAGAAGGTAAGAAGCCATCACAGCAGCTTATGCAAGGGCCATCCCACTCCTCCACAAGAGAAATCCAACCACACTGGAATCTCAGCTGATTTGTAACTGGAGATTTCCTAGGAGTCAGGTGTCGATTTAGAGCATTACCAGAATTATATGCAGAACATGAGTAAAACTCTGTGCAGCCTTCAAGGCAGAGAATGCCACAATAACAAAGATGTGATGCTAAGCACAGAGATCATGAAAATGATGCCAGCCAATCTCTTGGAGGATTGGTTGACTGATGCTGTTTTTACACAAGGCCAAGCAGAACACCGTGACCAGTGTCATAAACAACCCTTCCATTCAAGTGAATAAATACACGATACTCCAAAACTTCAACAAAGGTTTTATAAACACTCCAAAAAAAGTTTAAATAGGTTTATCAGTTTCTAATGTGATACACATAGAAAACTCAAATATAGAAGAGTGGCTACTGCTTAAAGGGAAGTAAAGGGTTAACACTTAGAAACATTCTTTATATATTAGTGAATAAATAATGAAAGTAGTACAAATGTAAACAACAAAAAAGATTGATCCGTAGCAAATAAATAGAAAATATCTAAAGTCATGTATTAAAAATTCGCAGACCATCCTTTTGTTTTTTTTCTTTATAGAATTCTTGAAAGTTTGTCAGCTTTAAAAAAAGCAAAAACTGCAGTGAAGCATTAAGTCTTCTGCTAGAAGACTGTTTTTTTCTAGTGAAAATACAACCCATGTTTTTAAGTAATTTTTACCCTGGACAGACCACAGGAGTGGACTTCTGTGCAGCCATCAAACTGACTTCTTTATTTTTGAAATTTCTTCATGTACAATGGCTTGTTCAAAGATTTTCCATGCTATCTTCTTGGGTGGTAGAAACAGGCATCTGTCATCAGAAAGAAAAACATAGAAACGCCATGTAGGAATTTAAATAAAATAAATAGAAATATTTTAAAGCTATTAAAGTCCAACAAATGAATGCTTGCAACAATGAAGTTGCAAATGAGTTTTAAAATTAAGAAAAAAATCTCTAATGTGATGTACAAAATTATATTAGCTTTAATTATTACATCCAGAACAACTTAGTTCATTACATTTTAAACAGTCAATTCCATTCTTAATCCTCTGCGTACCACCTGGGGTGTACTTGCACACTACCCTTCAAATCTGCATTAGTCAGCACAGGTACTCTGACCTAGTATTGCCTCATTAATATAACCCTTTATAATAACTAATCTGTATATTGGTCCAACCTCAAATGTTTTGCATTTTGAATGTGATGACTAAATGCATAGCCAGCTCAACATAAATACTAACTGGTGCTTCTAGGATGAAGTGAAAATGCACCCCAAATGATATAAAGTAAAAACTAACATGATGAGAAATGGTTCAAGAGGGCCTTTCACAGAAAAAAAGGTAGATTAAAAAGAAATGACGTTTTTTAAAGTGTTTCTCTACATTCCATGAGACAAAATGAACATACTCATCCCACTATTGCATAATTTAAAAAATTGAAATCCTGTTTGTGACTATGATTGTGCGGGCCATAGGAGGTGGCTCATCAAATCATGAACATGCAACATAAGCACAGTGAATGAGAACACCAGTAAACATCCCCATCAGGGTACACAAAGCACTTCTGGATGTACTTGATCAGAAATGATGCTGAGGTAAGATTTGGCATTCATTCTACCTTCTAGAAAGACCAAGGGGCCCAGAGTACACCAACAAAACATTCTCCAAACCATGACCTACCACGAGAGGCCTGAACATTAAGGACCACGCATAAGGGGTAAAGTAATTTTTGTGGCTTTCTCCAAATCTGTCTTCTCCCATCTTTTTGAAAAAGTGTAAAGCATGACTCATCAAAACATAACTCTTTTTGCTAGGCCTTCTCAGTCCAATAGGTGCACTCCACACCATACACACAAGGCGTTTTCGTGCTGGTAACTGTGATCAGTGGCTTACATAATAGTCTCTGTTTGCTGTCATGTTCTTCACAAGGTATGGCTGGAGATGAGTGTAGATTACCCCACATTTAATGTTTCTGTTGGCTGAACTTTACGATCCTGTCTAACTGTCTTGTCTTTCTTTCACTACGTATTTGGGCCACAAATGTTCCTCACAGAAAACACTTTCTTCACCTTTTGCCATTGCTAGTAAACACGAGTGACTGATGTTTTGAAGCAGCCTACCAATAAAACTATCTTGGTCACTGTGGCACCTGCTAGGCACCCCCACCCACTATCCTGCTTCTTTCAAACATTGAAACGTCTTCTTTGCCTTTCACCATATCTGTTAGACTGGCTACAAATGGGCTTGACAAGTCAAATATAATACTGCTGGGATCACCTATCACAGGTCAGACCCAATTCTGAGAGAGTACATAAGTCCTAATAACGTGGCCAGCCAGTGTATATTTTTTTCTGTACCAGTGATGATACATCTTTGAGTAATAGTAACCTGCCACCATTTCATGCCTGAGGTGTGGATGATACAGTTTGTCATTTTTTGTCTGATATTTGAGGCTTCAAGTATCTTAACCTGACAAACTGGAAAAATCTCAACTTCTACAGAAACTGAGGCAGACAGCTGGTTATCATCTTTAGATACTTTATGTACCAGAAATGATGCTGGGGATGTTAACATTATATAGTCTACCCTAAATCCACATTTGCTATTCTTTTGACCAAATTATGTTTCCTCTGACTGTATCATTTTAAAGAACTTCATATTATACATAGTACTTATAAGATTTGTCCTTCTCAACAAAAGTGCATTATTAAAATTATTTCCAAAATACACATCCAGTAAAAAACAAAGAAAATTCTTCCTTCATTAGAACCAAGAGCTTAAGTACTTCTGTTCAAAGAATAATGTAACATAATTTTGCTGTGTAAAAGCAGCCACATCTCTATCCAATTAATTTGATATTTTCATCATCATTGTGGAAACAAAACAAATAAAGATGATCAGAATTTTGTTAATAATTTTAAAAAAAGAAAAAAAACTGGCAGGAATTGTCTAATGTATTTTCAAATGGTACTGAGAGATGCTTAGATAAAGCCTAGCCAAAATAGTATTGGTAACCGGCCAGGTTTTATTTTAATGCCCTTAGTTCTAAGTAGTATCTGTGTGTGTGTGTGTGATACAGTAACGATTTCATTAACGCGTCTTATTTTGTTTTTGGTTAAATCTTTGTAATTTTAATTCAGCAACACATTAGTCAATGCAGACTTTCCAAATGTAGCATCCTGCTATCTTGTCACCTTGGTAGGTTTACTTTAATTGGTGCCTTTAAATATGACTGATGCTGATCAGGTATATTCTATATGTTTAAATAGGCTTAGGTTTTAAAAGGTCTGGGAAATTCACAAACTAAAAATAAAATAAACAATCAGATTTCTATGACAGATCAAAGAAAATCTTTTTACCCATTGGATTTCTTTGCAGTCTGATCCATACAATGTCTAAGCCCCCAGTAAGCGGATAACCTGCATTGTGGAATACAGGTAATTCATCAAAAAAGAAAACAACTAATTCTACATTAATACAAAAGGAGAAAAAAACAACCTGTACTTGGAAGCTAACGAGAAGCTGCTTCAATGCAAATTAATTGTTGAAAATTGAGCATAAAATGCTGAAGTGAAATACACCCTGGATATTGCCAGGCTACACGCAGGCACAAACATTCCAAAACAAAAAAAACTTGCATTCCTAAAAGGTATAATGAATTTTTTCCAATAATACAATTTTAAAAAACAGGTAAAGAAGGAGTGTGTTATCAAAATTTCTCATACCAGCATCACACCAAAGAAAAACTGAGGAAAATGACGACAATAAAATTACCACAAAAATATTTACTGCAATACTAGCATAGGTAGACTATTAATAATGGTTTTTGGTTTCTTTTGTGGCAGTTTTTGTTTGACATTTATATATATATATTTTTTTAAATATAAGATGTTTTATAAGAAAGGTAATTATGCGCAAAAGGTAAACATGGCATTCCCGTGCATACAACACTTTTCTTCATCACCGTCGTCTATCAATGAGGATTTTAAAAGAAATATACAAACTTCATGATATCATTTTCATAAAATCATAAATATAAGAGTCAAGTTAGACACTTTGTTCAGTCAAACAGAGGTGCTCATTTTCTCGGGACCAGTTAGTTTATTAAAGTTATAAATAACGACAGAATGTAGTTACTGGTGTAAAGGATCCTTTAAATTTGATTTAAATTACAACTAGTTTTGAAATCTGGAGGTCTAAATTGTCTGGAATGTCATTTAGAAGAACCAACATAGATTTTAATCCCTTCCTTGTTTTGTGGCATAGAATAAATTAGTTACATGTAATCTACATGTAGTTAACTAACTACTAAAGAAAGGTAATTTTCTCTATTCTCACAAGAGAAATATGGGTTATTCATTAGAGAAATCATGTATCATAGACTTTTTGTAGTCTGAACTTGAGGGGAGAGACTACGGCACCTGCCTCCTAGTAGTTAACAAAGTTGTGACCGCTGACAGCTAGGTACCAGAGTATAGTCGCCTTGAGCTTAGTCCATAAAGAGTATGTGGTTATGTGATATTTTCACATGGGAAAAATAATTTCCAAGACAAATTTACAATGGTTTGATGAAACTTTCCTCACACATCATGCAGAAATTATTATTCCTAGTTTTGGAAAACTGGTCACTGTCAACAGATGAGCACTACAGCAACGGTGACATTCTTCGGTTTTCCTCATGGAAAACAAAATAAATTCAAGTTTCTCCTAGTAGGATGTGCAAGATGAAGGGAGATAAGTCAGAGAGTTAAGAGAGAGAACCACTCACCACACAAACCAAGACCTCCAGAGCAGCAGTTTTAATTTCTAAATGTAAATTATTTCTAAACAAGACGAAAACACCACTAGCAGCACATAAACCAGTCTGACCAAAAGTTTAAAAGCCCCAAGCTATTGTGATAAATCAGATCTCTTTTTAGTCTAATAATGCTCATTTCTTGAGACCAAAACATGGGAAATAACTCCCCCTCCTTTGCTTTAAGCCACCACATGATGGTGTGCACAACTTTCCAGTTATTTATGTATGTAAACTTAAAAAGAAAAACAATCACTTAACCACTTTTAATGACAAACCACTTTATTTGACAGCTTTGGCTGGGAAATCACAGGCCTATCAGTTTCAAGTGCATTCTCTTTTAAAACAATATCAGAGTTGGAAAATCTTGAAACTACTTAGGCATCCATTCTTTTGTAGGATAAAAAATAATCTGAGATGTCTCCATCTTCTCCCTATTTTTACGAACTGTTTTCATAAGATCCTGGAATTATTAGCAGAAAAGTAGCATTTATAAAAAAAATTCAATAAAACACCAAAATTAAGCATTTTATGGTTTAGTTCTGCTGTTAATACAATAAAGTTGACTGTGAACATTAGCAAACAAGATATGTCATGGAAGATGCTTTTATTTTGGCTGCTGTGTTATTCACTGATGTCTACATGGAGGACAACACTGCTGAGGGAGTATAGTGCCACAGTTGTCCACTAGGAAGCATTACCAGTGCTGTGCCACAAGAGACAAGAGGTCTGACACTTTGGAAAGTGGCAGGAAAATCCCTACCAATCCCTACCAAATCTCTTCATTTTCCAGATGATGAAGAAAACTGGAGAGCTTGAAGGACACCCACACAGCCAGTTGATAAAGAAGAGCAAAAAAAGCAAGATAGGGAAATTTTTCCAAACAGAGCCAGTGAGTAGTCTACCAATGGACCATCACAATGCCCTATGTTTCAGCCATACTTAACTGGCATACCCTATGCAAGGAGAAAACTATAGCCTTTTCCTATGTCTGAAGTAGGTACTCCAACTGAAATTGGTAATATACCGATTACTAGATAATCTCAGTGCATACAATTTTTCTTTTAATAACTTTTTTAATGACACAGAATACTGAAAATCTCCCTGGTAGGGCACTAACTCAAGCACTCAACCATTAGCAGATTAGTGATGATTAATATTGAAAAGTCTGGTCCTAACTACATTCTCCCTTACCTGTAAGACACCTTTTCATCAGCCTTCATTTTTAATGAAGTTGGTTTTACTTCAGTACCAAACTGATAGACTATAAGAAGGCAGTCTTGACATAGCTTAACAATTTGTCGACAGCAGTTCAACTCCAACTCTGTAACAACCTCCGTGCTCTTCTTCAGCATCACTTCCCATGAGTTCCTATTAATCAAACAAATCAGAGATAACATTGTTTAATTAAATAGGCAGTATATCCACTGTGGAGTGTCTAGATTTGTATGGTACAGCTACTAACACTTGGTAAACACACACTAACAAGCACACACAATGTCATTCAGTAGGCAACAGTCGTGCAGTTGTCAGTGTTTGTGTGTGCATGTGTGTGTGTGGTAAGAACTTCATGACTGAGAGGGAATAAAAATCCACAGAACAAATAAGGGTTGAGTAAACAAGAAGGCAGCAATCCACACCAACAGTTGCAAATAAGACATTGAAGAATCAAAACAGTGTTAAGAGCTATCACCTCACTTGATTCTTGGGCATGATCAATGTTGCTATATCATGAAAATGTTCAACACTGAGATCAAAATTTCTCCTTCACCAGATCAAAGGATTCTGCAACAATGCATAAGACCTTCCAAACACCTAGATAGGACACTCGGAGGAAGGGCTGGAACTGACTGAAATGATTGGGAGGAAGCCATCTACTCAAATTTCTTTCATGACAGATTTGGGAGCAAGAGAGAAAAAGTTTAGAAAATTCACACCAGAAAAAGTCTAGGAAACAGATGAAAGGCAAGAACAACAGAAAAAGACATCTGTGAAAAAGTGTCATCTATGACAAGATGAAATAGCTCACTATGCAATGAAAAGAAACACTGAAAAAGTCCAGCACAAGGTCTTGACAGCTTCTTCAAAAAACCCCTTAAACTTTGCTAGACAATTGTTTGAGCAGCCATATCCCGGAAAAATTATCAATTACAAAAAAGAGGTTAAAAGATCATCTTGAAAAAAGCTTATTCAGATGAAAGGCAGCATGAAGAATTTTAAAATATGGAAGATCTTGTGTACCCTGATGAACCAGGGAAAAACTCTTAATACCAAACAACCACTGTCTCTCTTCCTCAAAAAGCAAGATCAAAATCAGCTCCTGGACCCAGTAGAGTCCAAAACAATGTGCAAAGAACCTCCAGGGTATCCTTAAGAGACTTCACCATCAGTCCAGAATGGCAAAAGGTAAATGGGGGTGTATATTCCAAAAGAAGACTCTAAATAAAATCAAATCCACACAATTTTCTCACTGAAAGTTGAAGATTGCATTTCAGATTATTGTCTACCTCACAACTAATGAGCACATAGATCACCATAGTGCAAAAAGAAGGTATCCCAGGAGGATCTGGTTGCTTAGAATGTGGAACTATGACATTCAGAGAGTGCAAAATGAGAAATTGGACTTGCATATAATTTAGCTTGATTTTGAAAATGCATGCGGGTAAAGAGATCATACAATGATTTGGAAAGTTTTGTGGATGTACCACCTTCCAGATAAGTCATGACCATGTTAAAAGAACACTTTCAAATTTCAAAATATACTTCTCAAATGGAAAATTCATCAACGAGTGGTTACAACTGCACCACAGTAGGTATTTCCATGGGATGTAGGATTTTAACAATTCTGTTTGTCCTGGTAATGTAGTCTGAAAACATCTTAGAATTGTGCCAGAAGTGTAGATCTTGGAGGACTCCTCCACATGTTCTCACTCAAAGCCTTCATGGATGACATAACTGCATTAAATGCATGAAGAATAAAGTCACTGAGCTTCTTGCCAGAGTAATCATAAATTATGTTCTCAGAGTGGCTTTAAATGTAATCACCAAAGACAGGTAATGTAAAATGTCAATCAAAGGTATATCCAGATAAATACTAAAATATATATAATATGTAGAATATTATAACATAACATGCGACTAAGAGCCGGAGAGCAGGAATTAAAACTTCTTAGCTTTTATATCAATCTAAGAAATCAGGACATACTGTAGCATCATCATCTTGATTTCTGTAACAAATGAAAGCAAATGTCACTCCCATCTGACTTTTTATTCTGAAAACACATCTATGTTCACTTACACAAAACAATAAATGAGAAAACTTACCCTGGTTTAGAAAAACTGTTCCATAATCCCTGTCCATGGCTCCAGAGAAGCCTGTTGAATACTTTTGAAAAGATGTGATACAATCGAAGAATTTCCACGTTGCATATTTGCCAAATTTTCTGCAGTAGTAATTTTACATTGGATTTTACTATATCAATAACCTATAAAATAAACATATATACTGCTGTTATTCTGATAACCTGCTGGAAACTAATTGGGCAGCATCCTCTAGAGCCAAAAAGAGCACACAAATTTTGTAATTTATTGAAGAGAGTGCTACAGAATGTCTATCTGTTTATTTTGGGTAATTTCCATCATTCAGTGGAGATTGAAAAAACTATTGAAAGACATTAATGCTCATTTCATCAGAAAGAAAATAAAAGAAACTTTGTTTGAACTATTCAATTCTATAGAATAAACCATACAAATGTTGTCATCATAATCAAATGCTTAAACTTGGCTATGACTTACTTTTATATTTTTTCCCCTTAAAAAGAGGTGAATTACCATTGAGAACAATGCACATCTTGTAAACTTGTGAGAGTGGTAAGAATTTTTGTTTTATCAGTTATGGAGTTTGTCAGAAAAGACTAAAATGTCTGAATAATGGTGTATAAATGTACATGCAATGAGAATTAACATATGAAATGAAAACTAGCTAGATATTTTGGGAGAAATAATTAAGTATTTTCCATTAGAAAATAACAGGGTAGCTAGCATTCAGCTATTGACAAATATTAGCTATGAAGGGTCGGTATATGTACAAAGTTCATTTTAAGTTCTGTCCAATCAAAAGCCATATTTGTCTACTACAAGAATATACTCCCAAAATACCAATGCTGTGTTTTTGCATTCAAATCATTTGTGACAGAATCAAAGTGTTCTGTTGCTGTGGCACTATTTCAATCCAAAAAAAAAAAAGTGGAATCTTTTATCTGCCAAAAAATGAAAACTACAAGAGAAAATTCATTGTCTTATCTTCAGATGATTGATCAAAACCTTCTCTACCAAAGTAAAGCTAGAAATGGGGTTCCTGATCATTGTCTCAACAAAGAAATTTTAAAAGTCATAGCCAGTTGGATGACTTGAAAGAAGCAACAGTCCCTAAGAAAAATGACCAAACTCTATTCTTACAAATTCTGGAAAGGCTATTTTCTAATAGTGTAATAAAAATAAAAACAGTTAGATCATTCTTGTAGACTCAGGACCCACAGGTAGCCATCATTCACATATCGTGTTTTTTGATAGGCAAATGTTCATGATCAAACAGTTGTTCAACATCCAAAATAATTGCAGTTTGTCCCCTGAATCTTCCTCTATCCATCAAGATTTTAAAACACTTGTCAAATGCAAGAGAAGACTTCTGTGTTGGTTTGGGCTACAGAAGAACACCTTCAGTTTTTTACCTTCAAAACATCAAAAATGATATTCTGGAGGTTATGTAAACCTAATATCTGGACATTCCAACAGGATGAAATGCTTCCACATGGCCTAAACAACACAGATGTAGCTGTGCAAGAATCTTCCAGACTTTGTAAGTAAAGACAATTGGCCATCATTAGTCACCTGATCTGAATCCATTGGATTTCACTGTTTGGAAGATTTAGAGAAAAATGCTTAAACAATTGTTGCACAAAAAACAGACAAAATCTTTCAAGCAAAACCTCCAAAATGCAGTTGACAACTTTCCTCCTGCAGACTTGTATCAGAGCCAGAGATGGATTCATCAAATGATTTTAATTTCATTATAAACTAAAAAATTTGAGCTTTGGATCAACATGTATATTTGTCAATTCTAGTTTTTGCATCTGTAATAAATAAACAAATGTGTTTTGGACAGAACTTAAAGTGGTCCCTGGTCTTAAAGCTTAATATGTTCTTAAATAATGATAAGTCAGCAAATATCATTTTAAAATAAGTAATCTACTTGGGAGGTGGAAGTATCACAAATAACTGTCAGAAAATAGACATTTCTAACATAGTCAATAAACAAGTAAACTAAAACCAAAATTTTATTTTGTAGTGTTAGATGCATTGTTTTGCCCTAAGTCTTCAAGTCTACATTCAGAAAACCTTGGTCAGAGACTGTCTTACCTTTCTTCTCTTGACAGAGTCCAGCTTTACTAGCCAGTAAGAAGCTATCCGAGGTTTGTGAAATTTCCAATTGTCATACAACTACAAATTTAGAAAATATTCAGTCAGATTCATAAAGGAAATAGCATTTAACAGAACTGTCTTGTAAATCAGTAACTGTGTTATACTATTTTCTTTCCTTCAAAGCTATTAATTTTGATTTGAGCTTAATCTAAAGAAAATATATATAGAAACAAATTAATGAATTTGATGAATTTCACTATTGCTAGCAGCTTTAAAATTTGACATTGTAATTACAAAAGTCACCACTGATCAGGAAATCAAAGAAATGAAATGGCTGAGTCCTTAGAGTATCACATGACATCAGCTACCTTTTCTTAGAAGCTTTTCACAAATCAATTTCCTCAGGCGAGGTACATTTGCATTACTTCTAATGTTGCATCAGTTTTAAATAAGATAATAAAAACAAGTCTAGGAGTAACATAACATACCAATGACAACTGTAATACATGAAATTTTAGAATCAGCTGTTAAGGATAAATTACTGGTAATATACAAAATGTAAAATTATATTAGATGGCCAGTGTGCATCTTTTAAAAAAACTCATCTTTTGTGAACAATTTGAATTCTTAGGGTGGTAGATGGTTTAGGGTATAGCACAAGAATCTGCCATGGCTAAAGGCCTGAGTTTAATTCCTTTTAGGGACCATGAATCAGTTTGGCATACTACTCATGGCATGGTTTTTTTTCAATCTTTGTACCATTCCACTGGCACCAGTTTCCTCCAACAACTAAAAAGTGGAGTGCTAGCAAGAGCTTTCATCTAAAAACTCACTTTCATGTCAGCCACTGTTTCCTGTGTCACATGGCTCCTCCTCCACACCTGGCTGGTATTCTGGGTCCTGACTTGTGATGTTATCATTTGGGTGAATTAGGACATAGAAACAACTTGGAAGGATGTAAATCTTGCTCCTATAATGAGGTTTAATTATTCCCTAGTGAGGCACTGAGCTACTTACTTGTGGTTTGTCCACTAACCTTGTTAATAACTTTTTTGGCTTCATCATCGCACTTCCCAGGAAACTTGATCCTCATTTCTTTGAGAGCTGTAAGTGTTTGCTGAAGAAATTTCTGTTCCTGTTCCAACTGATGATTATCAACAAGCAATGGACTAAACTGAAAATGTAGATAAATGTTTTGGTGATAGTTCAAATTTTTAAAAAATTTTTAAAAAATTATAACTCAAGTATCTTCAACATTTTTTACCTCTCTTTGAAAAACTCCTGTCCTAACTTTCAAGGTCTAATGATATCTCAGCTAGAAAGGGAAGGTGTAAGAAGTTATCCGTAGTGACCAAGCAAGTAGTTACCTAAGTATGGTTGGGGGCTGTAGGGCTGTAGAGCAGTAGTCAGGATGCAAGCCAGTCAAGAGTTACTCACAGAACCTCTGCCATATGTACCCGAAAAATCCTACAAGTCTCCATTTTTAGATAGGGGGAGGAAACCCATGCAGCTGGATAGTGAAGAATTGCAAGAAGAAACCATGACAAGGAGGGATGCCAAACTGACCCAATCCTGACACCCTCAATCATGATAGCCCAGTAGTCTACCACTGGACCACTGGCAGCCCTATATGTACACTTGCTTATTTTTGTATACTGAACTATGTAAACAGAGAGGGAAAATATATAACTCTCATATTTAGAAGACAAAATTACCCATATAAATGCACAATTTAAAAAAAAAATCTCAAAGTGTACATTTAAAACCTTTATACAATAAATTCTAGAAATTAATCTTTTAAAAATAAATGTGATTTTTAAACATATACTTTATAGATGCAAAAAGAAATCTATCAAAGGCAAAGAAACAAGTACATGGCTGAACTAAGGTAGAATGAGATTTAAAATAAATAAGATCAAAATAAAAACCTTTTGTTCTGTTTTTGCACTTGTAATGCGTGATAAAGACTTTGATCGTCTAGAAGTCAGTTTCCTACTTTGAGGCAGCAAGACAGATTTAGGTGGTTTGGTATCCTTAGCATACAAGTGGCAGCTCAATAGTTCCTCCTCAGCTTTACTGTCCACACAAGATGCAGACTGATTCAGTCTTGCATGTGACTTTTGGAAATACAAAGATGCTATTTCGTGATTAGCAAACTGAGAACGGAAAAAATTCTCATTCTGCTCAGCATAATTTTCAACATCCTCATCTTCAATTTCAGAATCGGGAGGTGTTCGGGGTAGAGACTCTGGCATGCCTTGCAATGGCTGAATGTAGGAAGAAAGAAAAGAAATGCATGTAGTGTAGCGCTCTTAAAAATGTTTTCAAGCCAATACAATTTTCTAAAAGCTGAATTTGAAGTATTTTTTTAAATGTCAGAACCAACATTTTTCTCTTAGTTAGAAATCTGGTTTTTGAAACGTCAGATAAAAATAATGACATCACCTGAACTAAAAAGAAAAAAATAATTTACAACTCAAGCCAAGCTAGTACAGACGATGCAATAATTTCATTTATGATAAAAACTAAATTTCCTTTTCTTTACTGTATGATATGTAATTTATTATTATTATTATTATTTTACTTATTTTTTTGATGGATAAGCTGAGAATTGGAAAAAAAAGAAAAAAATCTTTTCCATTTTTAAAAATTTCTTAATAAAAAATGTCCTACACAAGAGTTTGCATTTTTTTCTCCACTTGAGATACTTTTTTGGTTAATTTAATATTTTTCTGACATAAGAGAACAGCTTTGCTAGACATATTAAATTTAAAAATAAATCAACAAAAAAAAAAGCTATTTAGATTAGAATAATGTTAATCATAAACAACACTTCCTGGCCAAAACTGTTCAAAATTCTGTCCTATTTGTTTACAAATGCTGCTGATGTTGTGTCCCCAGGGATTATAACAAAACTAACTGCAGCTAAAAATAAAAAGCACACACCTTGGGCTCTCGTGATGCCTTGACACACTGATCATTTTCATCAGCTTCACATTCTGCTAACATGTCCAGAACATCTTCCTCCTGTATACAATATAAAAGTCATGCCAAATGTACAAATGTACAGTGTGGTCCAACCAGCTTGCTCATTTCATGCTTGGCTATATTACTTAGGTGTTGAAATTCAAAGACAGCAGTACGTTTTTAACCAAAACTTGTACAAAAAGTTGACTGACTGTAATCCAACTCTCTGGACTAATCACAAAAGCTCACTAAAATCATTGCAAATTCATAGCCCTATGGAAACAACATTCAAGCTCACAAATACATTTGATCTTCAAATTTATTTCCATTCAGCAAAGCCTACCAATAATCAATGCACCTGGACATCTTGCTCAGGAAATATTAGCCCTGGATGCTGTGGGACACCTTCGCCATCAGACCAGAAATTTGCAATGACTATAAAAGTTCAATGTATAGAAAGATAAAAACTCACAGAGTGGATACAGCAAAATAAATTTACTTATTTAGTTATGAACTTGGTAAATTTGAGACTCCAATATTTCAAATGTCCTGAAGCTTTCATATACTGTAAGTGGCAATCTTAGCAATTAAAAAAAATTTTAAAAAGATGTCCCTTTTATCAAAGTTGCAAATGTCACCTTAGGGTTGGGATGTAAGAGTTATTTTCTTTTCATTATATAAATGGTAAAGATGGAAATTCTAACCATGTAAAGAAATTCACTGATGATACCAACTGTTTGATGGGATCAATAATTGGAATGATAACAAGCTTACAATTTCATTTAAGCCAATTAACTTCACAAAATTCACAAATAGATATTTTATGGTTATAGGTACATGAGTAAAATTATGAAAAACATTCATCAACAGAAAAAGAATACAAGCATTTAACAGAGAGCACTTTAAGAGTCACAAGATGATAAAGAAACAGAACCTGGAAAAGTCACAAGTAGTGAGAGAATGCAACTACTAGATTTTATAAAATGATAAGTATGGTAAATAATACTACAATAATAATAAAGAAACTTAAAAGTTTGTTGGTTTTTTTATAAAATCTGTTGTTAAACTACTGGACTCCTCATTATTCAACACAAATCAAACATTAAGGGGTTTACTAATTTCTGTTAAAAAGAAAGACATCAAGACTTTGGTAGCTTTATTCTTAGTGGTAACAATCAAAGGAAAGTTTAAATACTTCTTATAGCTCACATCTTATGTCAGTTGAGTAAATACAAAATAATTTTTAGAAATTATCATTATAAGATATCATGAAATATTCCTTTCATAATCAAGTACCAGGTAGCTTTATAAGTGAGGGGTGCTTAGAGTGCAATCTCAAAATAGGTCAAGTTAGTGCAGAGTGTAAATGGTTTCAAAAAGAGGTGTTTTTTAATGTCCTGGAAAATAGGTCTCTACAAAAGTTTTAAACCTCTCTGTCTATCTCTACATTTGGCTGTTCACTTGCTAAGTGAATATAAAAACAAGATCCTATTATTTACTTATATATAGTTACTTGAATCTTGTAGTTTCATCATTCACTTGAAAACATATCAAGTACTGATAAATATTAAAGAGTAGATTCACAGTTGTGTCCTGAGAGATGGCAAATAATTTTATTATTTTAAAAACTTTCCTAAATTTTGAGATTCACTATCTGGTGCACATATTTTTTACAGAATGTTGTCTACACAACATGCTGTCGCATGTTCCCACCTTACCGTCAACTTGCAGTTGTATGTGTCTTGGATATCCTTATGCACAGATGCCCTCCCTGAAGTAAACTGTGAGAATGAGGACAGTAGCAAGTTTGTAAATTTCTCTTGTCGAATCCTATCATCAGCTGGAAATACTCTTCGAAAGGTTCCACAATTCCTATTTTCAAAGTCTTCTTGAGAAGCATTCTTACGAATCTTTGTCAAAAGCCCTTTCTACATTAAAAAGAAGAACAAAACACAAAAAATGCTTATGTGATGGGCCACTGAAAGTCTTCAATGGGATCATAGAACAGTAAACCAGCCTAGTACCTAACCCCTTGTCCTCCATGTTCAATACTGTGTCCACCCACTTTCATATCCAACTGCTAGTAGCATGGCTCCATCTTTCTTTTTCCTACTAGTCTCTCTCTATAATTTGCTTGTTGTTGATTTCTATCGCTATTCTAATTTCCGATACACATAGCAAAACAAGTAGCAAGTCTTCCTTTAGCCTGCTCACGGCTGCTAGGGGAAATTAACTTTGTTTTGTCATACATAAATTTTCCATCAGCAGTCAGAGAAAATGGCAAACAAGCAATGTGTAAAAAAGAATGTTGAGTGGCAGTCTTCTGTGGACAACTACAGATTTTTAATGTATTCTAATAAATCTGAATCACATTCTTACAGTCCAAGGATATATATGATAATCCAAAGATCATTTCATTAATGCAATGATATTGGGAAAGAATGATGAGATATTGTTTCTCTATTCTCTCTCTCTCTCTCACACACATACACACACATAGACAGACAGACACTACTGTGCATAGGTACACTTAAGGGATTGTACCTAAAATATTACTAAAATGATGACTTCCTTTAGCAGTGATCACAGCTTGGAGACAGTGAGGGATGGTTTGCTGATGAAGACATTATTGTGGCCTGACTGTAAGCTGTGGCTGGGATAGCATTGGCCTTTAATAGCAATTTTTTACAGTGTAATATGATGTGGAAAATCACTACTTTTATATGCTATACATATGGAAACATAGCAGCAAAACAGTTAATACCTCTTGTCTCTCTTTATCAAGATGATCTCATACCAATATTATAATGTTTATAATAATTACAGCTATTAAAACGAGTCTCTGACTTCTGAAAACTTTTATCGGTTTTTGTGAGGTATGTCACAAGTTGCAATAAAGTCAATTCAGTGAGCTTTTCCTTTTGGAATTGTAAGGGCAGTGGAATCACACACTAGTTTTAAAGCTTGTGAGTATGTCAGGGCAGGGCTTGGAGTGGACGGAACTGATGACTGGCTCAATCCCTGGTGACATGGAGGTCAGTCCTTGCATAGACACAGTATTAGCTTGTTAGATTGAAAGAGCTGGTGAACATCAATTGAACCAGGAACTCGCTTTTCTAGCTCAGGTGCAGAAAGGGAGTGAGCTGGTCATGTGCCTGTGGAAATGCAAGTTTTTATATCAGTTTTCTCAGTTGCACAATGTCAAGCATTGCGATGAGCTCTGGGCCAGAAGTCCCATCCGGTGCTGCTGATCTTGTCTCTAGGGGAGTTGGGCACTCCAACCCAGTTGTTGGACAAAAGAATCCAACCTGGGTGGAACCTGAACCAGCAGATGAAGTGAGCGAGAGCCTTATCTTCATGTACGCAGGCGCTGCAAGCACAGGGTAAGCATGGAAAAGGGAATCAAATCAGATGGTGAGGGGGAAATGGTGTGGTTAGGGTTACAGTTAGGGTTTGGGTCAGAGCTAGGGTTTCAAATATAAGAAATCCATGCAGTCAAGAGGTGGAAGTCAGTTATCTACAGTAATCCGAGCCTAATGTCATACGCAGTAGTATTTTCTTTTATACTAAGGAAGAAAAGGTTCACAACAGGATATTATTTGATTGTATAAATTTCAATGGTTGTTCATTTAAATTTTGTAAGGGAAAGTTGTTGAAGTAATGTGTGAGGAGTTTGTTGTATCAGCATTTTTCGGGGTGGGGGTCCTCAAGGTTTGTGATGTCAAAGGGAAGGTTAACATGGAACTTACAAAAGGACAGACAAGGACCAGGTGTTTCAAATATGTATAAGATGTTTTCCCAGGGGAACAAAGTTCAATAAATAAGGCAGAAAAAAGAATTTATTAGGTGGTTTAGTAGATAATATAGGATCCTAGTGAAAAACCAATAAGCAAGTATTTTATTGTTATTTTTTTATTTTATCTACCGAATTAATGTTTAATACAAATCAATTGTCAATAGGTTGACAGATGGTAGAATTATGTACACAGACCCCCATATCAATGGGGGTGGTATATTGTACAGATTGATCAAAAAGAAAAAAAACCTGTGAGTATGGTAGCGCCACCTACAAATGTGGAAACATTAAAAATAAGTGTAGTTAATCAATGTTAAGGATGGGGTTCATCAATTGTTAAACCAGTGGTCAAGTGGGATTTTGACCCTTGATTATGATATTCCTCCCACTAACCGGGTCCATGGTGCCTTGTGAAGGTACCACATCATCACCCTAACAACTGTCTATTGATGTAGGTGATGTTTGGTAGAAGGGCCCATTGTCTGGCCATTCATTCTCTCATCCCCTGTGTCCACTGGGGCCACTGATCAAATGCAATGAATCTTTACAAATGTTATTTGTCAGGGCCATGAAAGTGTTGGGTAAGGAAAGATAGAAATGTGTCTGTCTGGTTTTGAGTATGCTTAATAAGTCTGGATGCAATATCTCTGAAAGTTAAACTGTAATTGGAAATCCATGAAATTTTACAATTTTAACAGTGGAGTAGAAAGATGACGTTGAGAGATGCACAAGTAATATGACTGTGGATTTCAAATGAACGGCAGGATGGGCTCGAAACAGTAGGGCATGGAGTAAGAAAGTTACACAATGTACACGGGTTACCACTGCACAAAAAGCAACCTGTCTTCAGTTCATGCTGCAGTTTGTCAGTAGGTAATGTTGAGAATATAAGACTTTGTTTCAAGTTGGGGTGTTATTGGAAGGTCCTGACTAACAGAGGTAGATGACCCAAAATCTAAGACAGGCAGTCATACAGAACCCGTAACTGTTTGGTCAGTGGTAGGGTATCTAGGTTGTAGGTAACAATCAAGGGGTTGCAATCTGATTTAGTTTTGTATTCGTTCTGTAAATGGGGCTTTTCATATGCATGAGATTGCATCTATTGTAACCATGGAGTCGTAGTGCGTCAAATAGGATACAGGATGCCTGATGGAAGTCCTCTATGCGATTCCTTGGGCGGTAATATCGTATCAGTTGTGAACATACTGAACCACAAAATGTATGGCGGGTGGAAAGAAGTGCTCAGTAAGTCAGGGGAATCTATAAGTTTGAAGTGGACGTCAATGTACATTTCTTTCATTGTGGGAAAATTCTGATCCTTAATAATTAACATGTCGAGAAAGGTAAGAGTTTAGTGTTACTTATCTTCCAAGTCAGGTTAATGTTAGGATATAGGTTTTAGGCACCCTGCAGCCAGGACTGGTGCGGTTTGCTGCCATGTTCCCATATGCCAAAAGATCGTCTATATAGTGACGGTTTGCTGTCGGACAGGCGGAAATCCCTCCTTCCAGCTGCCATAAATGGATTGGCATCAGCAGGGGTGAAGGTTTTTCCCATGGCTATGCCTTTAGCCTGCGAGTAACGTCTGCTGTTAAAGAAGTCATCTTGTTTAGGTTTATCTTGAGTAGATCACAGAGGAGGGCACGTGAGGCTTATGCGCACTGTAAGGCCCCAGGGGACAGCCATCAAGCTGCCTTCACTGTCAATTTGTGTCTATAAGTCAGTAAGTCAGAGATATTGGCAGAAAAGAGTAAGCACGAACTGGCTGGGCTGAGTGTTGAAGAATCTCCTTGAAATGATAGGATTTTTTGACATAAGATTTTGTGCATTGTGCCAAGAGGTTGATGTGTTAGTCGGTAAATTTAGCCAAGTTGCATGATTCCAACTGGAGGTCACTAACGATCGGCCGTCCCCTTTCAGAATTTTATCGGGGATGGAATAAATTTTTCATATCATCTTTAAAGCTACACTTTGGATAAGAACCCATGCTATTAGATCATAAAGTCATTACTAACTTAATGACCACCCATATTTTGCAGTAATCTGACTTTTGCAAAGTAGTGAACATATACATACATACATTTCAGCAAGAGAAATAATAATTTATGGTCGCCTTATTCTATCCAATTCTACACATACACAAACCTGTTTTACAAAAATTGAATGATAATACAGCATATGACTTGATAAAATAAAAGCATAATAAATTATAAACATAGTTCTTACCAGTGCATTCACGTTTGTTAACTATAAAGCCAGTTAGTAAGCTCCAAAACACTGTTTTGGAACATTAGTTCTAACCTTCATGAACGATTCATGAAACAAACAAAAAACTTTAAATACTCACTAATTCCTCTCTTTTTTTTTCAATTAATCTTGTTTTCCTAAATTGTTCCACACCAAAACCTTTCAAGTGGATTTTCTTCGTATTGCAAAACAATCTCTTTTGTGTCTCAGCCTTTTGAGCAGCATAGTTGCGCTTCTTGTCACAAGACCTGCCAAAAATTGTGAAAATCTGTAATCTTGTTTTTTTTAGCTTTTCCAGTGGTTTAAAGACACATTCCCTGAACTATAAGGTTCTCCTTGTAAAGTGCTTACCTCCCTTGCCAAAGGCGGTAAACATAGTATTTCCACAATTCAGACTGCAATCAGATTTGAAATAATTTAAACTATAAAAAAGTAAATCAGGTGCCCAAATTAGGTTGGATTCATTTGACATTAAATTTTAAATAATGTGATGTCTACACATGTTATTTCTACAAAAAAACATAAAATGTATCATTAACTATATTTTACTAAATCTGTGAATATAATTAACAAATAGATTTATCAATATAAAAACCTAATACTTTATTCTAAAAACAACAATACCGTTGATAGCAGTCAGTTATAAGGGTTAATATGAAAAAATACAAAATAATCCCTTTTTTTTTGGTAGCCTCAATACTGTATAAGAACATACATTTTACTTTTTTAATGTGCACTTTAGAAACTTCTTTCTATATTACACAATATATTTGTTGTCATGAAGTTGGGTTTTACATTTTTTAGCTAAAGTTTATTCTTCTTCATTCAATAGACTTGTTTTCTCATATATACTTAGTGTACATTGAATTTAATTCTGATACTTGCTAATGCATAGTATGCCAAAGTTTCATTGAAATATGCTAATATATGTACACATATATTTCAATGAAATTCAGGAAGCATTAATAATGTCTGCCTTAACAAAAGTTACCTGATATGAAGAAGTCGTAGAGTATCTGTCACCAAATTTGATTTTATATCATAGTCAACCTTCTGATCTGTTCCAAGACTTGGTGATCTGTTCACCTGGAAAGAGCAATTGTGATGATTTCTTTTTATACAGTGGCAAGGTGATCAAGTGGTATACTACTGGACTGCTAAGATTGAGGGCCCCAGTTCAAAGCCCAACCAGAACCAGCTCAATCTGATATACCTTCCTACTAGCATGGTTTCTTCTACAGCTGGCCCATGTCCCTCCCACTAACACTTTCTTGCATGGCTAGTGATCCAAATAAGGGACATAGGGGCAATAACCAATCTCTTTTTCTTTTTTTTTTTTAACCTATCAAACATTTTTATATTATGTTGACCGTGATTTTGTTTCTTTTGTTTTCATAAGATTTAAGGTGGCTTGTTTTTTTTAAAAAAAAACAACTAACTCTAACATATTTTAATCTTTTACAAGAATTTTAAAAAAACCAAACTCATTATACATTTTATTACATTAAAATCTGCTAAACAAATGAGCAGCTAGAGAGCAAATGAAGTTTAATCTTCTGAGTGTAAAGGCATTCACCATCATTCATGAAAGTTCTGCTAATATTGGAAAATAGACTCATTAATGTAGTAACGATGAGCAAGATCTCAGGGTAACCATGCAATATAACCTATAAGCTGTGTAGTCAGGTAGTAGTTAGGATGAACAGAATCTTGAGTCTATTGATCAGAATTATCAAAATGGAAGCACCAGACATTCTTCTTTTTTAAAGCTTTGGTTAGAACTTCATCTAGAGTATCTGGTCAAGGCTTGGTGGCTTTACCCTGTTAAAGATGTTGAAAACCCCAAAATTAATGATCTTAGTTATTTTTTAGCAAAAGTTAAACTTATCCGTCTTGCACACTGAATATTACAAGGGAATCTAAATGAACCAGTTAAAAGTTTTAACGGTAACAAACAGGTAAACAAGTCTCAATGGATTTGTTGTTTTAAACTCTCTGGTTACCAAATGGCCATAACTTGAAAATTCTTGGAGGATCTTAGTAGACTGGATATCATAAACATTCCTTTTTTACAGTGGTCAACATAAGGAATAGTTAGCCTTGTGCGAATGTTCACTGTAACACAATCAGTACATTAAAAAATGTATTGGATATGATTTGATAGGATGAAGGCTTCATATAAACAGAAAATACTTCTTGATACTCTGTAAATAACTCTAATAATTTTTCTGTATTAGTACTTATTCTTGCATAAAGCATTGCAAAAATACAGTAAGTTCCTCATTGTGCAATTCATCAAAATTAAATTCAGTTTATGTGAATGTTTATGATAAACATCAAAAGTTGTTGATTTAAACTGTTTCTCTTAGAATGGAATATAACTCAACTTGTTTTTAATGTTTTGTCAGAACCAGTCTCAACAAGAGGAGATAACCTCTCCACCCTGATGAGGAAGCACAGTGCTATGGTTAGCTGTTAAAGAGTGTTGTTGCCTATTCTGCGCCACAAGGAGCCCAGCACTTCTGACTTCAGCAGGGAAAATCTACTAAAACTTTTCGTTCTTAGATGTTAGAAGAAACCAGCTCCAAGAGGAAACCCACATGACCAGCTGCTGAATAAGAAGAAAAAGAAACCAAGCCAGGGAGGTACACTAACCCAAACCAACCAAGACCAGGAATCAAACTTGGGACCTTTAACCTCAGCAGTCTGACCACTGAGCCACTGTCTACCCTACCTTTGATGTCATTTGGTTTTATGCTGCAAAATATTCATTCTTGAAAACAGCTCACTGGAACCTTCAGTACAGGATTAAATCAACATGGAAATCTGTTATTATATATTTGGGTCTATTAATTTAGGACCCTTTAAAAGTTTCTGAACTGATGCAGGGGAACCAACTCTGCTGATAGTTTGACAAATAAGGTTTTCCTGCCTTTATTGTGACACTTGAAAGGTTTTAGAGAAACACTGTCACTCTTTGCTTTCTGTGTCAATCTCTGTAGTGCTGTACAAGTAGGGCATTAATTACTTTAAATGTAGCTGATAATAAGGTAAGTATTTTTATTTACTGAGAAACAAAGATGTATACTGTTGTAATTGAAAATTTTAAAAAGGTTTTATATTTTTATTAAACATCAGTGGAAATTTAAATAAATTTGTGTGCATAGCAAAAACTAAAAATACTATGTTAAGTAGATTAAATATAAATGAGGCACTAATCAAGATGGAAATAGGTAACCTACTCTTTAATGACTAAAGCTCAAGCATCTATTCTTACGCATCTTTAGCCTTGATATTGTGGGTGGCTGATGATCCAGCATTAGACAACTGAACTTCCATTACTGAAGGCCTAAGTTTGCATCCCAATTGGCACCAGCACAATTTGGCTTACCTCCCCAACATGCTTTCTTTTCGTTCTTCTTCACAGCCTGCTGCATGGTTTCTTCCTACATCTAAAAATGATGAGTTCTGGGTTAGGGTTATCTGGTACATGTGGTGGAGGTTCAGCTAGTAACCCTTAACTACTAACATGCTTGGTTACCAAGGCCAATATCCCATAACATTCCCTTCTATCTCACTTGCGGCAAGATGTCTACCATGAAAGTCGAGACAAATTCCCAAGAAGAACCATGGTATTTACCTCCAACAGCCATGGCCACAATTTTCTGTCAATGATGATGTCAAAGCCAAGAATCTCAAAGCAGACACTGTTGCTGCCTGGCAAAGCACCTGGACGACACATACGATAGCTGTGAAGGAGATGTGGAGCCCCCACAATCATGGTCTTTACTATCAGGTCATAGATCCTCCTCCACAGCAGCCCCACATCATAGTCATTCTCTCGAAGATAGGTGTCTAAGAACTGGAGAGATCTCTTGCTGCCACAGTTTGATGTTGCTCCCTTTTCATAGCGCTCATTGTGTTTGTTGATTGAATAGTTTGTCAGGTGCATGAAGAGATTATTCTAAAAGTATAATTTAAAAATAGTAAACACTTTTGTTTTAATGAAGAACAGGCAGTTTCTTTTTTTTTTTAAATCTTCTATCCAAAAAAAAAAAAAATAATAATAATAAATACAGACAAAAACATCACTAAACTGTAGACTAATGTGGTACTTTTGTACACAGGACAACAGATAATGTAGCATTAATCTTAAATCAAAAGTAAATTTTAAATTAAAACAAAATCAATGTATATTTAGTTACGAACTTTAACTAACAACACATGTCGGAAAAGTTTTGATTATTGAGACAAACCAGTAAAGCCACCACCAGCTGTATCTATACTAGACAGGGCTTTGAGAGAAATGCTTTTAAATCAATCCAATTTCTACTCTACACAACAGAAGCATCAGTAGGAAACAGAGGTGAAAAGCAGGAAGTACATTTTGCAAATGAGTAGAGACTTCATCATGATCTGATCATCTGGATGGAAAGTTGTGTGTGACATTGTGATTAAAAAGAAAACTAATGTGCTCTTTTGTTTTATAAAAGCAAACAAATTTGAAAGTGATAGCAGCTTGAGAGAGTGGGTAAAAATCTCAGAGTACTACAACCCCATATGACTTTCAAAGCAGGATTAGATGTTGTCTTTTTATATGGCCCCTTCAACAAATTTTGTAACTGACTTATGGTTCTTTTGTTCTCTGTTAACCAACCAAATAAAACAGCTGAGATCAGTAATACCCCGAACAACTTTACCACTGAGATAAAGTGCAATAAACTTCTTAAAGTTACTTAGTATTGATATAACAACATTAAAAGACAGAAGAAACAAGTAAAATTTAAAGTTAGCAACCATAGGAGTAAATGTCTGTTGGACTCTCGCTTAACAACCAAAACATATATTTTGTAGATTTAATTAAGATTGCAGATTTATAAATGTGGCCCAAGCTGTTGAAGTTTTCTAACTAATAAGATTCTTCCCGGTCTCCGAACATAAATCTTTCAAAGCATATACACATTATTTGATGTATTAGTGAGTCAATCCATACAAATGTTTAAACAGTCCTTCTATCTCAAGGTATATGAAAAAAAACACAACATAAATTATAAATAATTTGATACATCGTGTATATTTCAATGTTTTTAATCATTCTTTAAAAGTTTTTAAAGAAACAGTTATTGTACAGTTTGTCAAAATTAACTATAACCTGAGATGACATTATGGAGATCACAAGAAATTTAATAATTTAAAGTTTTCTTAAATTAAGAATTTCACACTGTTCTAAAATGAGGAATAATTGTTTTCAGGATGAGAATATTCTAAAACCAGTCAATGACTGAACAGTGCTGGCGAATGTGGAGCAGAAGTTGGTGTTCCCTCAAGATACAAGTATGACAAACCTGACACCTGATATCACCACCTGCTCAAAAAAGACTAGGACAAGTTTTGCTAACTGGATAAACAATCTCATGGGAAGACAAAACAGAAAAGGCAAACAAAAGGTAAAGGACCAAGTATGAAGCCCTTTGCCAAGAGATCAAGGTGAAAGGATGGAAAGTAGTGGGTTTCCCAGAAGTATGTGGCAAAGGACTAATGGGAAGATTGATGAAAAAAAGACAAATAAACAATGGAAACCAAAGGTTTCTGCAGCAGCAGCAAAATTACTGTGATAAAGTACCAAAAAAAAGCATCTAAGTGACTGTAACTTAGAAGTTTGTACAGAGTCATGAGAACCTAGATAAGCTATGGATGGTGAGCATACTGTGAATAATAATCTGAAACCTGTTGAAAGGTAATACATGACAAGAAGTCCATCAAAAACATCTGAGTTACTTTGAAAGTTACACTATAAAAAACATTTTTTTTTCAAATTCAATGATTGGCATGCATTACTTAAGATTGATGCAATTTTGCTTCTTATCTAAATTTATAAAAAAATATTTCCATATGCAATGCATTAATGTACAATGTCCTTGAGCAAGCAATCTAAAATGAACACACACACACACACACACAATTTATAATATTTTTTATTTAATAATTTCATTATCAAAAGATGGAAAAAGATTATTCTGTATTATAAGCATCTTTGAGTACAAACAATGCAAGGTAAGCAATCAGTTTTTTTAAAAAAACTTTCCAATTAAAAAGTAATTGAATCAACTCTAAAAGAGTTTATTCTACCTTAAATTATAGTTTAGGGAGTTAAAGAGAGTATAGACTAGAAAATTATCTTAACATATTATCTTTAAGTCGGTTATGGGATAGATTATACTTCAGGTTGTTAGACAAAACAAAATTATAAAAAAAAGTTTACCACATTGCTAACTTACAACCTTAAATGATTGCTACTTTAAATTATACTTTAGAGAACTATAGAGAGAGTACACACTACAAAACTGTCTAACCAGTGATGGAAATGGGTTTTAGGAACAAGGAGAGGTGGGTAAGAAAGTGGATGTGCAGGAAAAGTATAGTTTTCTGTGAAGTAAATTTCTATTGTATGCAAAAAATGCATAATCTTATAACTGCATTAATGTAAAAAGTTTTTAATCACTCCAAGAACTACAAACATTCATATGAATAATAATCGATAACATTTATTGATTAAATATGGTAACCACACTTGTATTGTACATCACAGAATGTCCCACAACAATTTGTAGTCTTCACAATCTTCCACTTTCTCCTTCCTACAAGCAGTTTCTTCAGCACACCTCCTTCCACTGAGAAGCCATGTCTTCACATATTCTTCAGAGCTGAATTTAAAAATAGGAGGTCCCACTAACTTGATAAAGAGTAGAGTTGAAAGAAGAGTAATTAGAAGTTATGCATGTTACAGTAACATACATAACTTAATTCTATTGAAGCTTCAGTCACAATTTGACTGTCGATACAGGAACCACCGTTCTCATAGTTGTTAACAGATTTTGAAGATGTGCACAAATTGTTTTCCATGTAGGCCATTGCACACAGCCCACCACTTAAGCCAAACTGCTCTGCCATTTCCTGAATTACACTATCCCCATATGTTAAACCCATACCTTCTGGCCATTTGTCAATCTCCAAATACTGCAACTGCTAATTCATGTTTCACATTTTTTAAAGTTTAGTTGCTAAAAGTGACCTTGACTTTATATTCTTGATCAAACTCCTTAAAATTGTCACCAGCCCTCAATACTATCCAAAGAAATACCATCTCGCTACTTGCCTTCTGTGCTTCAGCATAACATTTTCATGGCTTTTCCATATGACACTCTAGCACCATGATAGTTCTCCATGTGCTTTATGAAGTGGACATTTTTTGTTCTGTAGTTCAAGAAAAAGTGCAAACAACTCCAGCAAGGAGACCAAATTTTCAATGAAAAATAACCATTTCAATACTTTCTTCTTTATTCCCTCATAGTTTGCTCTCTGTCTGCACTGGTTCTCAAAGCACAAGAACTCGCTCTGCTAAAATATTACCACAGAGTTTTATAAGATCACCGTATTGCTTTCACAGTTCGGTAAGATGAAGAACAGCAACTAACATTGAAGAGACTTAGCACAAGCAATTAGTTCATCTTGATTTTTTGGGAGACCTGTGATATAATGACTACAGTTTATCCCAAAATATTTGTAAGTAACTGAGTCCTGCTACTTCATCTACAGCATCGCTCATGCCAAGTTCAAGCCTGTGACTGGCACAGTGCCAAAAAAGTTGCATTAGAGAATTCAAGAAATAATTTTCCAACTCCTGACTTTTGACCTAGCATTAATGATGCTCCATCAGATACAAGCGAAATCCCATTTTCTTCCAGGTACTGCATTGAAAAGCCAGATCTTTGTAAACAATTTAGAAAAGTATCACAAAATGGCTTTTGCATTTGCACCACATTTCATATGTTCCAAGTCAAAATAAAATGACAGCAGAATGGTAGATTCATGAGGATAAGCAGCAGTTTTCAAGCCAAATACTAGAACAGTTTTACCATTAATGGTTATACATTCATTGATCATGACAGACATTTTGGATTGTTTTGCTGTAATATTTTTCACCACTGCTTTCAAATTTGATTCCCTGTGGTGTGCAAAATCTGCACAATTATATTTTAAGTCAGGACCATTTCTTTTTTGTAGTTCATATCATGGGCCATGTCTGTGTATGGCCTATCCTTGTGTACAATATATACACAGTTCCAAAAACTCAACTTGTTTTTATTTTGTCCTTTTTAAATAACACATACATCACATATTCACAAACTTTATTCTCAGCATTCTCCGATTTTTTGGCATATGTTGCAAGCTTCACTTTTTTGTGTGTTTAAAAGTCTTGCATCTCAAACTTGCTAACTGTTTCATTTTGTCATTGCCACCACTTATCACTACTTCAACTTTACACCACTTGCAAAATAAATGTATTTCACGTGTTCATTCAGGTCCCATGTGATTGACATCACTGTATACATCATCACACCCTAGTTTCCTATTTCTCATTATTATCCACAGATATTCTTTGTTTTTGTGTAAGTATGTTTCAAGAGAGCAATATTCTGGAAAATCACTTTCTTCAGGCCCATCACCACTTTCAGGGGGCAGAATTAATTAGCTGCAGAAGTCAAAGGATGAGTATCGACTATATCATCTTTTAATTCATTCAGTTTGTTTTTTTTTACATTCTGAGTTCTTTTCATTCACTTCTTTGTCTTCAGGTTCAGGAAATAAAGTACTTCAAAATGCTCATTTTTCCACAAAGGCCAACACTCAATAGTTTTCATGTAATCCATTAGCAGAGGATCTGTCATAAGTAGCACTGGACATAGCCACATAAAAAAATAATAAATTATACTCAGGAACTAGGTGGACGGCATGTATCTATGTACCCTGCATTTGCATTCCTGTGTCTAACCGTATTTTATGTTGAAGAGGTTAGTTCTGCCTTAAATTATTCCATAGTGATTTAAAGACAGTATAAACTACAGAGCTTTCTAACCATGTTATTTTCCTGTAAAGGCTGGTTCTACCTTAAATTGTACTAAACAGAGTTAAAAAGAATATGCTTTACACAAGAGTCTTGCCAGACTGCTATTTTGAGAAACCTGGTTCAACCTAAAATTGTACTGTACCGATTTAAACAGGTATAACTACACAAATACTTAACCATATTGGTATGTTGCAGCAGCCACTTCTACCTTTCATAGTTTAGGGGATTAAAGAAAAAAAGAACAGAACTGCCTTACTCCTCACCAGATTGCTATCTTACAGAAGTTGGTTCTACCTGAAATCAAACATTAGGAAGTTAGAGAGAATAAACTGTGATACAGTCTAACAAGTTTGCTATTTTGCAGAACTTTTTTGTACCATAAATTATATTTTGGAGAATAAATTACCTAAGAGACTTACATCTGCTATCTTGCAGAAGTTGATTCTACTTTAAATTATTGTTTAGGGAAGTAGAGAGGGAATAAAATACAGAATTGCCTAATGATACTGCTATCTTGTAGAAGTTTATTTCACATTCAAATTATACTTCTGAGAGTAAAAAACAGTATAAACTATAAAAATGTTACTATATTTATTTTGCATAAGTTTATTCTACCTAAAATTATTCTTTAGAGGATAAATCAAATAACAGACTTACTATTTTCTATCTTGGAAAAGTTGTTTCTATCTTAAATTATCATTTAGTGAATTAAAGGTAGCATAAAATACTAAACTGGCTTACTAAATTACTTTCTTGTGGAAGTTGATTTTAACTTAAATCGTAGTTTAGGGGGTTAAAGAGAGAATAGACTACAAAACTGAATTACTTACTAGATTACTATCTTTTTAAAGATGATTCTATTTTAAACTTAAAGAGAGTATAAAATACAAAACTTTCTTACCAGGTTGCTATCTTGTGGAAGTTGATATTTTTCAGTACTTAATCGTACCAATCCATCATTGAAGAAAAACACCCTCAATGGATCACAAGAAGTAATTAGCACATACAGCCGCAAATCAAACTTGTAACCATCTATTAACAGGGGCTTTTGAATGTATTCCTGAGTAATGGCATGGTCACTAATAGGGATCTTATCAATGTTCTTGTGCAAAGAAATTCTGAAGAGAGAAAAAGACTAATGTATAGAGGCAATGTCTACAGTCACAGTCAAACAAAGTCTCTCTATTCTAGTTGGACTGTACATATTACACATACAGTGCTTCAGAAGTTAATCCATTTGGTCTTTTAAAAATTATTTTAACCTTTTGACCTAGTTATTCATCAACAGAAAATTAATTAGGAGACATTATGAAAATTAATGGCATAGATTACTTAACTAATTAGTATCAAAAACAATACCAGGTCAGACAGGTCTGAAAATAGACTCTCCATTTTCATTGATATTTTAACGTTCCAATGAAGTGTTTGACTATATCAGTAAATCAAAAAAAATTTTAATTGCCTTGATCCCTTTTGATACAATTAACAGAATCATGTTGCAGGATATAGATTTTAAAACTAATCTCTTCATATGCACCATGTGTACTTGTAGCTATTTTAGCTTTAATTCATTGGTGCAAGACATCTTTTAGATGTTTAAGACCAAGAAAGATGTTAGTTGCTTGTCATACTCTATAAACTAGTCCTCATAATACAAGTTCAATGGACAGTTGCATGTTCTCCCAGAATATCAGGTCTTAATCTGGATACAATAGCAATAATGAAGAATTTGGCCTTCCATGTCTTCACAGTCTATCACTCAATGGGATGACAACAGCGTAAACCATCAGAAATTACTTACTGTCCTAGGTAGTTCCTTGCAAATCAGAAACAAACCAATGCTGGGGCAACATCACCAACAACCACTAATCTTAACCTCTGAATCAGTGTAATCTACTAAAGTTTTTAACTACCACAGACAGATAACTTAACAAATATATTTTAATTTATATCTTCACAACCACAAACAATTTTTTATTATGATGATAAATTAGAAAAGAGTCATGAGAGGAAAACATAGACAATAAACTTCACAACTGTATTTCACATCAAAACATAAAGTCAAAGTTCCTAATCTTGTTTTTAATCATATTATCCATAGTTTTTTTTATTATTTCTTAATTGATAAGTTTAAAAAATGTATATATTCAGTTATAATTCAATTTTGAAACTTGTGTAATTAAAAATCTAAAAATAATAATACAATTTCAGATCTGTATATTTTTCATGGATTATCATAATACCAATGATTAAAGGTTATCAGTAATATTATCTTCCCTTAAACCATTCCATGGATCAAACATTCACTTTAAAAATGTACACCAAGTAGATTTTTGAAAGTGTCATACCCATGGCCCTGTGCTCCATTGGATGGTTTTGAAATAAAAACACTTTGCTTTTTCTTCATTTTCACATCTTTGGCATAGTTCATGAAGCTAGCAAAGTCAGCAGGCATGATCCATGTTTTGGGGATAAAATTGAACTCTTCAGGATGGATTTTCTGTAATCTGAAGTGAAATTAGTGTGCACAGCACCATCAAAAACTAACATGACAGCATTGTCTAAATTTTATTTTTAGACAAATGAGCATGCATAATAGCAATAATAACAAAAATTAATTTTGGTAATTTTATTTTCTGACATAAACAGAATCCAGTGTCTATGAATAATAACTGTGTTTACAACTAATGCCTTTTGATCTAATAGGGTTGAACATATTTTTAAAAAATGTCTGCTGTGGTTTTCCTGCAATTCTGCCAAGAAACAGTAAGAAAAACACCAGCTTTATTGTCTTCAGTCTTTGTAAGACCCAGGAACTCCAACAGTAAAACCATTAATATAATCATCATTCCATATCCTTCATAATTAGCTTAGATTCAAAAAGAAAAAAAAAAAACTGTAACTGGCAAAATCTTGGTCATTATAATTAAATACATTCAAACACTTTAAAAATGTTGTCGACAACTGAAACCCATATAAAAATTGGCAAATGAAGTTTGACTTATTAAAAAACCGTGATAACAAACTTCATCACTTGACATCTGTCTCTAAATGATAATGTGATGATACGAAGGTTCAAGCAAGTCATTGTCTGATATGGCCACAGCCTGCTATGGAGCATGCATAAAGTCTATTCCTTATGTACTGGCATATAAATCACATCCTTTGGAGCAACAGCAAGATCCTGACAAAAATGTGGAAAGCTATACTGGACCAAAAAGATACTCTAAGTTATCCTAAATATCCTTGATGAAAATAGATCAGAAAATGGTAGTGGATGAAGTTCAACTCCCATTAGAATCTGATTCAGTTTGGCAACCTCAGGAAGCATTGTTTCGTTTCACTTTTCTGTACAATATCAGTCTATCCACATGAGTTTGCTTTCCATCCCACAGCTGAACAGAGTAGTTATATTGGGGATTTTTCAGGTACCTGTGGTGGAAGTTCCATGGGTGACACTCGACTAGTTTGCACCTTGACCACCATTCAAAAGCCCCAAGCCATGCCCAGGTAATTTGCATGGTAATCAAAGCTGTCCTCTCACTCCTCCCCCTTCTAGTTCATTTCTGTGAGATATCCTCAGAACCTCAAAATCAAAACAGAAGATCAGGTAACTTAGATAGTCAGTCAAAGACAACAACATTGTTCTGCCTAAGAAAGCTTATGCTGTTGTTGTTGTTGTTGCTGCTATAAGTACTCTCTCGGTCCATAAGGTTAAAAGGTAAAGAATACTATAGCTACCATTATATCAAAGTGCCCCAAACTGCTCAGGTTGTAGTTCCTTGTCAAAAATACTCACAGACAAAGAAATTGGCTGCAAAAAGTAGATACTAGTAGACCAAACCAAGAATAGTCTAGAACTCTTAGTGCACAATCACCAAGCCCACTGCAAAATTGGATTATTTTAAAATGATATCCATTGTGAGCAACAATGTTCACTCACTGGTAGACACAATTTATGACTAATTCTTTGCCAACTGAAAAAAGAAAAAAAGCTAGCTTAGCATCTAGAGCAGAGAAACTGAAAAACATTTCTACAGATTTTATGATTTCTAAACATTCTCAACAAAGGTCAGCTAGAAGAGTCATCATTAGCAGTTTGTGCATAGTTAAGTTATGACTGTGTAGAGCAAACAGAGGGGTTTGCTGCATCAGAGAACATGAGGAGCACAAATTAAAAAAAGAAAAGTAAAAGAAATTATCCAAAAGTCTCTGGTACAGATTAGCAACCAGTAAGTCACAGGTTCAAGATCAGTTTTGCCCACCATAAAAATATCAGCTGTAAATTAAACCAAACCAAAATTTGCACCTGAACCAAAGTTTTATTAGCTATTTTTATTAACAATAAGGTAAGGGTAAAAACTGAAGAATGACCCTTTCATTTATATAACACATAGCAAAAAACCCAAAAACTTAGAAAGGGAGGATTGCAGCTACTTGGAGATAGGAATAGTATTTGTGATAACATTTATCTTCATTACTGGCTAGAAACTCATTCGGATTGTTGACACTTCCACTTTAAATGACTGCAGAACCATATTAGAAAAAGGTTATAAGCTGTGCTTAGCATATAATTTAAAGCTAATAACATCAACAACAGTGGCAGTTAATGAAGGTCTTTGGATTTCTAAAGACTATCATATTACATTCAACCTTAGTAATGCTGTAACAAACAAAGAACTGCTGCCCTTACTTTATGATGTTCCTAGCCAGCGTGTCCTTCTTTGTGATCTCACCCATACCTGGAAAATGATTAATTCTCTGGTAGGACTTCATTTCTGATATACGCTCAAGAGTAGCAAATGAATCGTTCCATATGAGATTGCTGAAAACAATAACACAAATCAGAAAAAAGAAAAGGTACTTACAGCAGTGCAAGTTATTGACTGAGGTGAGCAATTAGTTTTAGTAAATAAACAGGTAGATTCTGTCACAGAAGAATTTTAGCTGAAGATCCTCCTTGAGAGAACAGCTATGTTCAAATACCCTGAGAGCATGAAATTCTCTTTTTTTTAAAACAAAGTTATTACCAAGTACTGACTCTTTATCACAACCCAAAAAGGATCAGATTAGTATCTTCAAAGTAGCATATCACACAGAGAATTAGAGACCAAAGATCATGAAAATGATATTAAATTATAAATTAAGGTTAATTTAACCAACCAGACTGTGCATCTAAATGTGAGTTCATGTGTTTGGGGATAGGTTTTGAACATGTGGTGCTATAGTCATATACTTTAGCCTCACAATCTAAACTGGTTATGATTCAGTTACATAAAGATCTAAGTAAGGAGATCAGCAAATTTTATTCTTGGACAAAAAGGGAAACTGGTTTCCTACATACATTTAAAAATGGACTGGTTATCTGAATAAATTAATAAATTAATAATGATAATAATACATAATGCATGATTCCTTGCATACTGAAATGTAACAATAAACAACTCAAAAACATGCACTGTTTAACTTAAATCTATATCAGATATAATCTATATATAATATACATCACATAGCATAAAACAGACTACACCTTTAACAGATGGGAAAACAATTATGATGCTACCAGTATGGGCTTTCAAAAAAAAAAAGAACCACTGAACCATGAGTGTTTGAAAATCACCCTTTAAATATAGCAACACCTAAAGATGAGATCAGCCAATAAAATGCATCACTTTAACATTGACTTGTCAAGCAAAGATGAGTTTAACAAATTAAATCCATAAGAAATGTCATAGTTTTATCAAATACTGAGAAGTATTCCTACATAAAAGAGTAATTAAAACAATTACCTGTCAAAGTCATCCTCTTTAGTTATAACAAATCCCATCTGGCTTGCTACCTTGCGAACTAAAACAATATATATATATAAACTGTTCACATTTTAAGACTTAAATAATTATAGCAATAAATTTAAAATCTGGATCATAATTCTAAAAAAACACAATGTACAATGGCATTCCAAATTAAAAATCCAGCATATAAATACACTATTATCTATCTTTCCAACATATCATTCTTAATGAAATTACATTATTCAAACAAAAAACAACAACAAAAAATATGAAAAATCAAATTGATTCATGTATGAGAACATAAACCATCCACTGTTATCACTTAAATTGTTTTTCTTAAAATCAAAACAATGCCTTCTATGTGAGAAAATGCTGCACATATTTTGGGTACCCTGTTCAGTAAATTTTCAAAATATTCCCTTGTAAGCAGTTCCATGGCTAATTGACATTGGTTAAACTTTTTCCTTGACTCTTTAATCTAGTTTGTCCATAGGTTGAGTGGGCTCAGATCTCAAGATTGAGGATGAGGTTAAACAATGATTTAAGGAATCCTTTCAATTATTTTCTAGCAAGGCGTTACACATTTAGCTTTTCATTATAAACCCATCACTTATCAAATGATGCCCTGATGGAATTGCAAGACATTGCAGAATATTGGGATATCTTTCTCTTGTGAGAATCCCATCAACAGCCAAATAATCAGCAAAAGCACCTCATCACAATGCTTGGTTGTAGGGAAAACAGTTTTTCTTAATACTTTTCTCTGGTCTTCCTTTTAACATACTAGAGCCTAGTCAACCTGCTGTCATCTGACCACAAGACATCACACCATTGCTCCAAGATGTAGTTCTGATATTGTTTAGGCAAGTCGAGTCACCAAACTTAAGGGGTTTCTAGCCACTATTCAACTAATCAATCTAATCTCTCTCTCTCTCTATTTATCTATCTTTTAGCAGCAAAGTTCAAGTTTCCAAATGTTGCAAAGAAATTGCAGCCAGCAGTTAATTAACTACCTGTTAAGAAAGTCTTTGCTCTAGCTAGACTTAAAAACAGAAACCTATCTTGCCATCACATGATTTTTTCCTTTCTTTTTTGGCCCAGTTCATGATTAAACTAGTTGACTTCATTGCATAAACAGATATTTGCATCCCATTATATGCTAACTCCCACCACTTCCTCTGCATAGCCAGCTTTATGAAGGGCAAGGATGCTTAGCCCTTTTTTTCATATAAAATTTCATTTTCAGGTGCCATTTTTATCTGACAAATAAATCGATAGCAAACATCAATAATGACATTCATATAATACAAAAGCACAGTATAAACTAAATTTATTTAGCATTCATGGAAATAACTTGATGAGTCTATTACTATGCAAAGATCATAAAAATTAATGGTTTTTATGTTCTAATTCATGATTTGTCAAATTTCCATTGTATTTTTTCTGGGATATGCATTTTCATTAAAATAAAATGTGGGAAAAAGTCATTCATAAGGTATGTTCATAATTTTGAACACTTATGTTTATATGTATTCTACACAATCTGAAAACTGTATGATAACCATGTAAACTAGGGATTCATACAATCTAGGATTTTCTTTGTATTTGAACTATTGTCAAAATAAAATTGTTTAATACCTATACCACAATTAAAAATGTAAAAAAAAAAAATCCTTCATATTTATTCATATGGTAGAAAAATAAGTTAATTATTTATTCAGGAAAATTATTCATAAATCCTATAAATAAATAAAAAATTATTTCAAACTTTATAGGTAAAACCTGTTTTTTAAAAAATTATAAATTAAAAATTTAAACTTTAAAAAGGTTTTTGTTTTATTACCTATAGAAATGACATCACTGCTATTCTAAATTATGTTAGCTATGATAGTTGTAATTGTGGCATCATTAGAGTTTACAGAACATTCTCTGGAAACATTCTGCAATTAAAGTAAATATGTTTTGAAATATTTGGCATTATTATTACTATTTGTTAACTAAATATTAAACTAAACATTGTAGAGATCAAAATGTGAGTAAACGCAAATGTGTGGGACTGATTTGATAGAATCAGGAGGACAGAAAATTGCTAATGTTTAAGAGAGCCAGAAAGCACCTGCTCACTCTGCAGACTCACCTCCCGAACACAAGACTGAAGATATCTCGTGGAAGTGAGCTAGAAGGAAAGGGTGTGGGGAATCATTTCCAGTGACCAGCCAAGTTACCTGGGTACATTTGGCAAGGTCCTGAGTGGTGATCAAGGTGCCAGCCAGCCAGTCAAGAGTTAATCACAGAACCCCCACAGGTGCCCAGAAAATCCTTACTAGAAATCTTCGTTTTTCAAATGTGGGAAAGAAACAGGAAGCGAGTGTTCAGAATGAAATCTCCACATGACCGGCTGGTGAAGAAAAGTGAGAAGAAAAAAACCATGCCACGGAGGCATGCAAAACTGAACTGGTCCAAACCAGAACTCAAACTCAGGGCCCTCAACCTTTGCAATGTGTATCATTGGACCAATGGCTGCCAACAAGTGAAGAGCATATGCTACATACTAAATTCCTAATTCTTTGTGCACATTTACAGCACTGTTATTATTATTAAAGACCTAGAGTTTCCTGGAACTGGTAATCCATAGAAGCTGGAAATTCCAGTGACATCTATTTCAATTATAGAATATTCTGCTCTTTAAATAAAAAAAACAGAAAAACTGCACAGTTATATTAAAATTTCTCATATAAACAACATCCTCTGAAGATCACATGTGTGAGGTCATTAGATTGCACAGATCCCATCCAAGCTGGAGGTTCATCAGTTCAGAATCACACGGGTTTATGACATGAGTAGACATGTACAACATTCCATTAGAAAATAATTTCAATTTTATCTCAATTAATATTGCAAATATATACATTTTAGGCTAAAAAATATTAAATTCATTTACTGAAAATCATAAATTATGGAAACAAATCAGAAGGCTCACAAACAATTTGCATAGCAGAAAAAGTAATGCATAAATGCTAATTGTATATACAAAGAAAACGATAGATTAAATTACAAAACACAACAAGATTAATGGAGGATAGTAGTCAGATTTTATCTTGGGCATACTATAATTTTAATATGATGAATTTAATTTCTTACCTTTAAAAAAATTTACATACAAACATGCACATGGTAACAGATGTGAGAGGAGTAGGCTGCGCATCTCACCTATTGACTTGGCAACTTTATTTTTCATCAGCAAAAATTTTTTTTTTTTAAAACAAAAAAAAATGGTGGCAGCATAAACAAAGGGGCTGGCACAAGGTGTTAGCCTGCGTCCAGCCATGTTACTCTGTAACGTCCTCCTTTTCTGCCACAGTTTTTTATTACTTTTTTGGTGACTGCTAACGAAATCTGTAACAAATTTCTGAACAGAATATTTCATGTGAAATGATGGAATGCTGCTTCTGTCTCAGCATCATTAGCACCGATCGGCATCAGTAAACTAAACCTGAGCTGCTGGCGTTTTTTCCACAAAACTTAATCCTCGCCTCCGAATATAAGATGTGCAAAAGCTCCCCACAAGGAAAGACATACTGAGACAGATCAAAAGGAATATTCTTCAACAAACTGACTAGAACTGGAAATGCCACCCGTTGTTAGAATCACTGACCTGGGGTGACTGTCTACCTGCTGAAAATGACAGGTGTTATTGGCTAACTTTTTTGCCCCACCACTGGGTTAGATAAGCATCATTGCACAATCTACAGAATCATGTTTGGAAACCAACTTATTTTTCATAATACTGATTCTTCAACGAGTTGCATTTAATTGTCCTGAACCCTTGAAATTTGCCCAGATCACTCATGTGATTGCACCACTGCTGCACAAATCTATTCAGCACATTAACAAGCAGATTTATATAAACACTCACCAACTGCATATCGAGTTCCACTGAGATTAGCAGTAACATAAGTGCGTTTCTTAACCTTCCGTTTTTGCTTTAGTGCACCACGGTCAGCCATACTCTGGGCATACAGATCTGAGTATTCAGCCACGCACAGAGGATTTGGCTTCGGACTGTATGGCATCAGAGAGTCCAAGGTGCTCGCTGCTGAAAAGAAAAAATAGACAGGGGGTCAGGCTTTCATACGATATCAGGTTGCAGGTTGTTAAGTACTCCATATTTAACTGAAGTTGATCGGGGCTCATAGTTAGCAAAGTACACATCTTTATTTTTGTTACCAACTGGCAGTTAAATCTTTTCAAGAGTGAAGAATCCAAACTCAGCAAATATTTATAGAAGCCAGTACAGTCTTGCTTTTCTTCTTCCTGGTGCCCCTAAATTTTGAGTACATAGTGCTGGGCTGGAGAGCTGTGTTTGCCCTCTGCATTGGCGAGCCTGCAGAGGGTTGAGAAGCCCAACAGGGCATGGAATGATAAATGAAATGGGGCTGGGTAAGACTTGTGCATGAAGGTGATGTTTTTGGCAGGAATAAAAATGCAAATTAAACTATAAAAAAACACAATGCGTAAGCCCCTTTTTTAATGAACAGGGAAACCTTCAACAATCATAGGAATATTAAAGTGGTAAGATGAACAAATATTCAGTGAACAACAAAAATCGTTATATTTTTTTTTTAAATAAATAATTGGAATATGTACAAAATAGATTTTAAACAAAATTAGTAGAAAATATATTTAACAATTTGACAAGCACATAACATTACCACTAAACTGTAGAAATATTAACAAACTTCACTTAAATCTTTTGAAAGTACTGAATATATAATGTGTGTGTTAATAAGTGATATGGGTAACCTATGCTTTTAGAAAAAGAAAATATATATCATTTATTTTCATACTACAAACTAGTTTCTCACCTTTATTTAAAATATACCACAGTAACTGCCTAAATGCCACAGTAACTTTTGATGAATATCCCCAAACTGTGGTGATTTTACTTGATCAGTTCATGATGTGCAGAACATTGTGAAATTTACAGTAAAAAACAAAAACTGTGGTAATTTCTGTAACAAATCATGAGTACATGTTAATGTAAAACAAAGTTAAGTTGCTGTATAAAAGGAAAAAAAAATGTTTAAGTAAAAGCTGATACAGTGTTTTATATTAGTTGATAACCCAAATAGATTATGGTAGCAAGACTTTGCAGTATGATGGTGGTTAACACTGTCACATTATGGTGGACTATGTTAGTAGCACCAAACTTACAATCAAGGGTTGTTTGGAACCTTACCATAGATTTACCAAAGTAGTGTTTTTCTTACAAGCACAATGCATGATCGTTTAACAGAAGTCACATTGAAAAACAGGTATCAAGTCTTTTGCTTATAAATATTTCAAGTAAAGAATCATTGTATCCACAATCCACTTATTTATTTTTGTAAAATTAGTTCTTTCATGTTAAAAAAAAAAAAAATCAAAACTCAAATGATAAAACATTTTGTACTAAAATCTTAACAATTAAAAATACAAGTTCCTGCATGCATTTGGAAATAATAGATAAGTATTTCTTTTTGTAACCAATGTTTATATGCAGGTAACTCATATTGTTGCAAGATTATTTATTTGTGAAAATTATATGTAGTAAGAGACTGTGCCCTATGGATTTAAGCAGAGCAGCCATGTTTTCAAGATGAGTTTTTAAAATCATTCACAATAAAAATAATTTGACATCGCTTAAATGTACTACGCTCTGGCCATTTGAAGGTTTGGGTTTGTTATGTTTGAGCAATATCAATCCCTTTATTTGTCTACCACCTGAAACTTGTCAAATCTCACTTAGTAGCATCTTCATTTATATATGCAGTCCAGGCAGTATCATGACAAGGAGACAAAATGCAGACTGGTTCAGATTGCGCATTCCATGTTTCAGCATTTTGTATCTTTCAACAAACTTTTGAACAATTGCTTGGTTTGCTTTTCATAAAAAAAATAAAAAAAACAGGAGAGAGATAAGAAAATCACTCAAATTAATCAGCCTTCAAGATCTAAAGCCACATGATCAATCAACAGAACATTTGAAACCAGTTGCAAAATAAAAGATCAAGAACTAAACTGTTTTGGTTAAAAAGTTTTGTGCATATTTTAAAAAGATGCGCACAGTAGTTTATCTCTAGTGATAGCTTAATTTTGAAATATAATTCTTGTACTTGTGGAAAAAAACAAAAACAAAAATGTTTTATTACTGTTGTTTTTTTTGTAAAACTTTGAGTGTCACTTCAACTTGTAATGCAAAATTATCACATTTACCTATAATAATCATAATAAATGGTCACCCCACAAACACCTGGATGTGTGTGTGTGTATGTTTGTTTATAGTGTAATAGGTTAGAGCTGCTGCCTGCACAGCAACCAGACTCTTAGGTGGTTTAACCTGATGCTGAGGAACATCAGAAAAGACAAGAATTCCTACCTCCTGCACCCAATGAGTACCTGAAAAATCCTTTCAAATCTCTTCATTTCTAGAACTGGGAGGAAACTCATGTGACCAGCTGGTGAAAGAAAGAAACCATGGCAGGAAGATATACCAAAATGAGCTGGTCCTGACTGAGATTTGAACTCTGGCCACATTTAAATATGATGATGATTTGATGTTTTTTGCCTTTTTTTAAAATACTGAATTCTGGTTTCTTCTCATCACTGTAAAATACCATATTTGATTTTAATTAATTTACCTACCTACTTTAATCTTATTAACTGTTTCCAAAAGACTTTATCAACCACAAAAATCAGGAGGAATAACAAGAGAACCTACCCAGCTCTAGATGTATGAGAAAAAGTAAACAAATGCAACTCCTCTGTCAGTTGCTGATTTCATTCAATATAAGATCAACCAACCCGATCAGTGCTGCGAGGATGCTGGGGCTGATTGATTGCCTATCTATAAAGATGACAAGAGAAAAGACAAATAAGAGAAAGATCTATAATAGAGGCTAAAATGCAAAATGTTGGTTGCTGTCTGACTTTCTCATTAGCCATATAATTTCATAGAGCCTCAGTGATGTTCACATCAAGAATATGTATAGCCCAAGGCATCTTTGTGAGTGTTCCATTAGTCCCTTTATTCCAGACAGTTGATCAGCAGTATGCTTGGGGTCATTGTCATGCTAGAAGATGAATCTCAGTTCAATGTGATGTCTTTCTAAGGGAATGGCATGATGCATGAAAACCTGCCTGTATCTGTCAACCCCTTTGCTGATTTCAGCCGTGACATTTGGTTGCCTCTACTCAGCAAAGATTTTGGGGCAGCTGGACATTTATTGAGACCACTTTGCACTAATGTTTATCTCATGGTTCTTGAAGAAACATTAATGCCCATACTTGCAGCTAGGTCATTCACAAGATCTCTACTGGCTCATCATCTGTTGTAGAGAGAACATTCCCTGAGATACTTGACATGACTTTTGGAGAGTTTGGAGTTTCATCCTCAATTGCATCTGCTGTCAACAGTACCAGTTTCACATATCCTCTTCAGTTTTGCATAAAGCTCCTTCTGAAACATGAAGTTGGACTGCAACTGTCACCTGGAGTAGCCTTTACTAACTATTAGTTTATTTTCTATGATTTGCATGCAATATTTCCTTCCCAGAAGCCACAGTATTCATCACACTACAATGGTATCAATGCCTATATTTTAATGGTCCTTCTAAAAGTGTAGCACTTTGACTGCTTGCATGTCATCCAATCAGTGTACTATATCAACAAATGACTACTATGGAGCATTTAATTTGTAATCAGGTGTTGTAATTCTCTCACATGTTATTTGCATTTTATACCCAATTTTTCCTCTGTTCCCATAATTATTTATAATAGTGTATCTCCATTTACCTGAGGTCATATTATTGGCCATTCAAAGTGTAGCCAAAGACAACAATAGTTTGCCAAAGATCATGACATTTCTCAGATCTGTAACAAAAATTATCATAAATTTCACAATGGTGAATGTCATCATTGCAGTAAACCAACCTAAGAGGCCTTTAATGGTGATATCATGAGAAGAATGTGCCTTCAGTCACCATTAAGATTCTTTTACTGATATATGTCCATGCAAAAGAAATGACAACTCCATCTTCACTGACTTTGGTAGACAGCATGTGAAGGACATGAGAGATTCCTTATGTTCACTAAGAATAAACAGTTCAAAAGGTCTAGACAAAAGACCTGTTTGGCATGACCTTGAAGTAATGATGGTGTGTGACCTTCTATGATGAGTCCAGTTGTCAGCAACTCATGTTTGGATGCCAGGCTCCTTTGAATAGTGGGGAAGAATCAAAGGTAGTTTTAAAAAATTATATTATATTTAAATTTCTGCTTGAAGTCAACAATAACCTACCCCTTTCAGAAAGAATATTCTGTGGATTTTTTACCCAGTTATAGAAATGCGAAAAAAGTTGTTGCCATAAGTATTTTATTGAATGCATTAACACAGACAAAAAAGATGAGTAAAAAAAGCAGATACTTGCATAAAAGCAAATACATTGAATTTTTAGTATCATCACATGAAATAATATGGTTCAATAGTTTTTTTAGAAATTAAGTTAGTCAACATCTAGATATGATGTTAAAATGAAATGATTGAATCTGTTGCAACGTTGTGCTGTGCAAGTAATTTTTTAGCCTTCCCATTGTACCGAAAGTACACTCTGGAACAGCTGTAGTCATGGATGACAGCAAATACAATTTGCGAAGTGGACAACTTGAAGAATAATAACTTTTACTTCACTCTTTCTGATGATCTGTATGATTTCAGTAATGGTAGATACATCTTTATTCAAAGATTCTAGAATATTGGTAAAACATTTTTAATAACATTATATACAGATTAGAAATTATCATAAATTAAATTAAATTTAATTAAAATCATTCAAATGTAGCAATGAAAATAATAGTGATATGGGAGTCTTATACATTAATAAGTCTGAAATCGTCCAAAACGTTGCTTCAATTTTTCCATTTTATCATGAATTTTGCAGCAAATACATAAGTAATGTTATCAAAAATATTTCTGTGCACAAATCTTACTCCATAGTTTTTTAACCAGCTGTAGCCAAACCAATGCCTACAGCCTCATCTCTAACCTTGACTTACAACTATGTCATCTTACTAAAAATATGAAGAATATAAAACAAGTATAACTGAGAAATATGAACATTCATAAACTTCACGTTTGTTTACAGCACTCTTAGAAGTGAATTATTTCAATTTTTCATGGAAGGAACATATTACATACATTTCCCTCCCTAATTCTATATTGAAGCAGCAGTTTTCCAAGGTCCAATCTAGTTTCTATCCCCACCCCTGCCAGAGTTCACACCTAGTTTTGGAGTAGATCCAGCCATGATATTTAACCCAGCATCTTCAGTTCACAGTCTAGTTGTTGGAGTGCCACAGAATGAGGCCACAGTCTGGCATGGTAGAAAGCTAGACACAATATCTGTTGAAGAATGTCTCAATTCTGCCAGATATCTCCGAGATTCGATACCAACATTCTTCAGAAGGATAAGATGACTATATGCTGCATCTTTTGCCTGATCAAAGTTTGAAAGAGGAATAAAGGAAACTAACTTCTTTCCTGGGTACTCCAAAGACCTGATACAAATCCAGCTGAGTATGTGCATGGTGGCATCTGGGTCATCAGCTAAGAGCAATGCATCCATGTCACACCAAATGATGGAATGAAATGATGTTCTCAGGTGGGTAAAGGGAAATTGAGACAATGTTGTGGTATGGCATTTTCTTTAATTCAATGCCAAACAGGGTAGGGGATCACCTTGCTACAAAAGGTCACAACCAACTACTAACAAATTATTTCTTTTTTTAAATTACCTGTCTTTATTTGCCATTTTCTGCAGCAAGTAAATATATTATTATAACAACAGATGGCTAAATTATTAAGCAAAGCACTATTTTCATGAATCTAATTTTATTATGAATAAAAATTTTAATTCAAATTTCCCTTAAAAAAGAGGCTGTTCTAAATAGCTAATTTGTGTAAAGTTCTATCTAGAAAAGCAGTCTGCTAGAATTCCAATGTTATACATAGTTATCAATCTACTAATGAATAAAAAGTCACATTTACAAATGATTTGATAATTACAATGCTTTTCAAAGCAACATTGAGCATTTATTGCAGTGTGTAGTTAGTGTTATTATTACAACATGAAAATTGAGAAAAAATTGTCCAATCACCAACCTCCTCTCATTAACTCACTTGAATAATACAAATCCCTTTAAGTTTAACATCATAGATTAACTATAGCAATATGATTAGCTGCAAAAAAAATCAGACATTTAAAATATAAGTCTGAGAACATCTGAATTATTTGAGAAATGAAATTTGGTTCCTATTTACTCTCTTTAACACTTAAGGAAAAATGAGCTAACTAAAAAAGATGTGTCCATACACAGGGAGTCATGGGAAATGCATTTCCCAAAGTTTGTAGATACTGACACTAGGGTGGAAGATGATTGCTACTCACACTACATGGCATAACCTCTGATGATTTTCTTTTCTTCATATATAAGCTTACAGAGCTGTAAGACATGTCAGTTTTCCTGGAGAGTATGAACAGAGTTTCCCTGTAATTTTTAATTCTGCATCTAAAGATTATTTTACAAGAACACTTTTAAACTAAATGCAGCAATGCTTTAAACTCAGGCCAGAATCTGCCTTTCTGCATATCCCAATATAGGTTATCAGCAATGTTATTTACAGAAAGCTAAAGGTTAAAACAAGCATTCTACCCATTACCTTATTATTATTATTATTAGTTTTTTCAAGGTCTAAAGTCAACTCACAGAAGAAGTTGTTTAGTCTTGGTGACCAAGCGAGTTACCTGGGCATGGTCAAGGTGAAAGCCATTCATTGAGAATTACCTGCAGAACCACCATCACTTGTACCAAAGAAAATCTCTACCAGAGCTTTTCTGTTTAGCTGTAGGAAACCTAAGCAGATGAACCAATACAAATCACAAAACTGAGTCAGATCCCAACAGAAACTGATTAGTAGTAATCAAACTAATTCACAAATCCAATTCTTCACAGAAGTCCCCCCCCCCCCACTGTTACCATAATCAGGGTTTAAACTTGAGAAGTACTAGCTTGGAGTGCAATGGTGTCCATTAGCAGCTTTTTAAAATTTTTTGGGCAGTACAAATGATGTGAGTTGGTCTTGAACTTGCCACCTGATGGTTACTTAATTTTTTGATATAGTATTCCACTAATGCTTCAGCTCACTGTCATTGAGGCTGAGGCATCTAACCAAAACTACCTATTTAAAAAACCTCATTGAAGATCAGTGAAATACTATCACTTGAGCATGTTGTAATTAGATGTACTGTCACTGTTATTGTAGCTTTATTTACTTTACTCAAGTATGCCTATCTCAAGATTAAAAAATCAACAGAGAAAAAACTTAAGTATAAAGAACCTAGTAGCTTGGAAAAGCATAGCATTAGAATTGCAATCTTATAAAAATAGAATTCTTAACACAATCTTTTTTTTTCTTTTATTTATAGTAGTAAGAAATTTTCCAGTCATTTAAATAAGCAAGAGTAAACATCTGTAGTGGCAAAAAAAAACAAAACAAATGAGAACAACAAGAATTCAAGTTTTAAAATCTTTTTTTGAGTCTTTTATAAAGTTTGAAAATTTTTAGGATGAAACTAAAAATCTATTATGAATGTTATGCAAAGTTTATATTTATTTGATAAGAAATGGTCTTAATAAAACATAACTAGTATGACAACAGCTAGCAAGTTTTACAAACTGCCGCTTCTCCTCTCGTGAATGGTTGAGTGACATTTGTGACAGTCTTTTAATTTTGCAAGAATTTTCTCTTTTTTTTGTCACCATGACTCACTTGTTTATTTCTTTCCATTTAAAACTAATGTTTATGTGTACAAGTCACCAACCGTACACAAAATTGCACTCTACAAGGAGACTATGACATTTCGGGTTTGTCACCATTAAACTATACACGGCCTCTCAAACAGATAGGAAGCATCCCAAAAAAGATACATACATTTTTTTTTTGGCATACCCTAATGCATCCATTGGCTGAAAACTTAACCAGAGATGCCTGGGGTCATTATTTAATGAAAATATTAACGATTTGAGAAGCCACAGCGTTTAAATTATTCAATATTGTTGCTTCTAGGTTAGAAATGTTTAAAAGAAAATTCAATGTTCAAAAAAAAAAAAAAATCAGAAAATTTTTAGATCAGTTAAAGAAAAATTTGTGGTATGCATGTTTCAGAAATCTACTAACCTACCTTCCACTGTTGATGAAAGTGAACTTAGTGAACTATTCTGTTTCACAGCTGACATAACTATGATATATAATTTGCATTTCTTCTTTCACAGTTCAATTCTTTTTTGGTTTTTGTCATTTGGTTTCCATCTTGTAAAATCTATGAAAAAAGTTAATGCAATTTAATGCAGAAATATACATATTAAAATTACTTTTACACTTCTAAAATGGAAATTGTTTGCTTCATAATTATTAATTAAATTCTCAAAGAGAAAACAACTTTTTTTTCAGCTACAGTTGAGTATAAATGAATAATTATGCCTTTTTAATTCTAAAGTATCTCAATAAAGAAATATCATGCTACACCACTAAAATAAATACTCTTTTCTGATTGAAGCGATTTTTCTTAGCAACCACATGGTGGTGTGTAGTAAGCTCCGACACACATCCAGCAAATTTGGTTACTTTATGCAAATACCAGGGACATTCAAATAAAAGCTAGGGGTCAAATACCATCACAGTTATGCTATTTTGGCTGGATTTTATTTGAACATCTCTGGTACTTTCATGATTGCAAACATACAGGACATGAACATTTTTATTTAAAGCAGCAGGCATCCCCTGCCACAAATTTCATTTGTTTTCCCACTTCATAATAGTAACAGTGACAGGTTTCATTTGTCCTTTCACTCACTCTTAGCTGACACAGGTTTCATTTGTTCTCCCATTTGATATTACTAACAATGACAAGTTTCATTTGTTCTCCCACTCGCTCCTAGCAACAGTCACAGGTTATCATTTGTTGTCCCACTTGATATTACTAACAGTCACAGGTTTCATTTGTTCTCCTGTTTGCTAGTAGCAACAAACATCAACTGTCACACATTTCATTCATTCTCCTACTTGCTCTTTAACCTCATTAAATCTTGTTATACTAGAACACAAAGCCAACAAGATTTACAGATAAGCATGCATTTTCTGGCAGTTGTGTGCATGGTAACACGGTTTCTGTTATCTATATTTAAAAAAAAAAACAACTACAGAACAATGCAAAAAAATTTCTATTAACATAAAAATGTCAAACTTATATGAGCAGATATTCTGGACAATTAAATATAGACAGTAAAAAACTAGGCATGATAACTGTAGCCACATGTAAAACAAATCTTCAGTCCATTTCATCAATGAACCTACTTTAGCTATTTTAAAATTATTTTGTAACCAATTTTAATGTAGTTCCTATAATGAAGCACCATTTAATACAATTTTCACCTTTTCCTTTTTTTTTATTAATTGAATTGCTCTTTTATTTACAAATCCAGTTATGGCACCGATGTCGCATAAAATATTGTCTGTTCTGACAGCTTTTAATATAACATTCTTTTATCATTTAAATGCACTTAGGGCTTGTGATTTTGTCTTCATTTACCATTATTTAAAATTAACAACTTGTTAACTAAAAGGTTTAATTTGAAATTTTACAGATGATGATCTTACAAAGAAAAAAGGGATATTTAGAACTGAAATCAACCCGAGTTTAAAATTCTGTACAAATGAATAAAACATGAAGTACAATATCTGCAGTAGGCATTTCTGTTTTTTTAAATAACATATGTGGCTGAGTTGGTCTTGAACTCACAACCTGTTGGTTGCCAAATCTTTTTAAAAAACTAATAATTTAATCTGGTACACCACAGTTATCATCAAAATATAAAGAGTTAAAAGCTATTTGGTAAAGAAACAGAATCATTGCATAGTTGACCATAATATTAAGTGGTTCCAGAGTTATTTCCTTTACTACAGATTCAACATCACATTATATTTTGCAACTAACCTTGGTTATTTTGTTTGTTTGTATCTTTCCTTGTTTTCCTTTATGTATATATATATATATAAGAATTTATGTTATCTCATATTTTTCACCAACTTAATGTTATTTTAATATGCATGTCATGAGCACAATAGGTACAAATATCATCTTCAGTTCATCTGTATTGTGTTTCAACTAAAACAAATATTCCAAAAAACAAATCTTTTATATATTGTTCCTGATACATGTCTGCACAATAACCCTTGGAAGTAAATGAATATCAATAGTTATGCTTTAATGACAAAGCTATGATCATGACACTCCGATGGCCAAAACCACTGCATTATCTTGTGTTGTCAAACAAAATACTGTGTTCATTGTGTTACAATGCAAATGATACATATTAAACAATAAGGCCAATCAGTCAAGCCTTGTTCTAATATTCATAATATCCTGAATCGTCTTTTTTCTTGAGCAGATGCAGCTATGATTTAATAAAGCAATAGATTTCAATCAATACACATTGCAGTATTGTTTAGACTAAAGAATATTATTTTAACAAAGTAAATATATAAATAATAAATAAGAAATGAAACAAATGCTTAAACGCTGCATTAATAAAAGTAAAATTACACTTAAAAACAAGAGAATTAAATTATTTTTGGTAATGCTGTATATTTGAATTTTTTTTAAAAAAGGCTTAAAGTGATTATCATTTGATTTTTGAAAAAAACTATATTAAAGAAAAAACTAATTCTTCATCACTAGAAATTATATAACAGACCAATTTTTTTAAAAAGTAGATGTCTAAATAAAAGGCTTAGTAATGTCTGGGATGATCAGGTAGCAGCAGCATTATCTTAAAAAGTAGCTGCTCTGTTAATACCTGAGACTTCAAGGCTAGGTACGGAATAATTTTCTTTATCAGCATTCTATATTATCATTCCCACTGTTACCAAAAGCTCAACAAACAGTGAATACAGAAAGCCTATTTCAGTGCACTGCTCCATTTTATTTATATCATCAAAAACTGAGGTATAAATTATTATGTTAATTAATATTTCCAAAGATTAGTTACAGCTGCTGAACTAACATGACATTTTATTTATTTTTTTTTAACAACAAAATTATATTTCTCTCAAAAAGATGAACCAGGGTAAATGAATTGTGAACTGAATCTAATGAAATGCAGGTATAAATATAAAATTATAGTCTGTAGAGAAACAAAAGTAAAAACTTTTCAGTTATAAAAAAATTAAGTTCTGATGCTATTTAATAAGTGACTCTTATAAACCAAATGAGGTATAAATAATTGCACTTCATTATGTAATCTCAATCAGCATACAGACATTATACATCTTTACTTTCTAATTAAAAAAATGATAGCTAAGAGCAGGCTTAGCTCTTTGGTTACAGGCACAGAGAATGCCAGTTAAGTGAGGTAAAACTATGGTTGCTACTTTAAAAAAAAAAAAAAAAAATAGGCAAACTCAGAGAAATAAGAAACCTGATGAAAAATTTTACAATATTTAATAGGTCTAATAAAACAATCCAAAAAAATACCTCTCTCTCTCTCTCTCTCTCTCTCTCTAGGTCACAGTTTAGTGACTTGTAAATCATTCTTTCATGTTAGGGTGCTTGATCAATGGAATGGAACTGTCTGCCTCAAGAGGTTGTACATGATCTGGTTGATAAACGTATCGCTGGTAAACTGAACCGAAGAGAAGAACTCCATTTAAACCTGTCCTTCTCCATACTGATTAAATACTGCACTAATCCATACGCGCCACGCTTGGGTGGGTCGGGGGTGACTGACTGCTCTTTGGTCGTCCGTTGGCGCGGGACTGGCAGGTGAAACACCGGACAGAGTGTACGCACGCCAAAGAAGCAGCAGGGTTAGGGTAAACTAAGGGTCCCCGACCCGAGAGGGAAGGGAGACGGAACGACACACTCCGCCTAAAGAAACAGAGTGAAGCAAACTTTCCCGGAATGTTTTCCCCGCGCCCAGCCCCGACAGGGCTCGAAGACTCGCGGGTGCAAGTCTGCCAAAACGGGAATTCTGAAAGGCAACGACGTCTACGCGATATCTGTTACCTGTTCGGCGAGGAAAGTCGTCTACTCATGGCGATATGATTGCAATGCGTATTTAGTCCTCCATTACTGCTAAACAAAACCACGTGACCACTAGTATGGCAACGGAGTTGAATAGACTGACGCCCTTTCCTTGGCAACGGCGCCTCTCGCTTATTCGCCACCGCGCGGTCCTGTCTAGGCGGGGTGTGTGTGTTAGCTGCCATAGTTTTCTGCCGGTATCGACCCGTATATTATCGGCAGTCACTACTAATCAAAAGACCCGTGCTGGTATAATGATGAGCTGGCACGAAGTACCCCCCTCCCTCTCTCTTCCCGTCATGCCTAGCAACAACAGAAACTGTTTGTTTGTTGCTATTTTGACTGATGCTGGTCGTTGAGTCTTTAGAATTTAGCACCTGCATTCTTAGAATGATTGGTACTATAACCATTAAGCACGCTTGCCAGTATAGTAATTATTCCACTCATTCTGTTACTATATATATATAACAGTGTTTGGGTGTTAGCTGGTGCGTATCTATGACCCCTGGTAACTGTACATAGCAGAAGAACTGGCCCAGTACACCTGAAACCCATGGCCATTTTTAAAAATACGCTTATTAGGCCTTCTCTTAAACGTCTAAAATTCAAACCTAGTTGTTGTTCTTTTTAACCTAATATTTTTGTATCATCTGACGTAGTCCCAAATGCTTCTGTTACCAGTTGAGTGTTCATCCCAATGAAACTACTTCTTGGTTTGTAGCAATTCACTTAAAACAATTTAGTTAAGTTTCCATTGCCTGTTATCATTGATTTGTATTCACATTTCTTTTTTTTTTTCTAGTGCTAGACCTCCAACTTATTTCAAACATTAAACAATTATAAAAGTAAACAATGGAAGCACCTTATACCCACGTGCATGTGCAGTTTCTCAAGATCTGCTAAACTGATCTACATATAAATGCTTCTTTTTAAAAAAAAAAAATTAGCACACCTTGGATGCAATTAAGCTCAAAAATAAATTTGTAAATATTAAAATTTGTCACTTATTCAGTTTTTAAAGATTTCTATTGTTTTCCATGCCCACTTAAAATTACAGCCTAGCAGTATCTATCCCAGAGCCCAGGGTTTAGTCTTACAGAAATTTAAACAAACTTTCAAAATGAAATTTAATTTTGTTGCTAGGAGATTAAACTTGACTATCATCAAATTGAAAACTGTAAACAGTGATAAAAAAAAAACTAATTCCAGTTTTATTCTTTAAAAACCAAGAAATCCATCTTATTTATTGAAGATCTTGGCATGGTTTTGTTGTCGTATATTTCTCCCCTGTATTCCGAAGACTCGATACAGCGCGCAATAGTTTTAGCCTGAAGAGTTAGCCACACTACACACAGGCCAACAACAGCATCCAATCAGTTTAATGCAATTTAGAAATTTTGCTACATGTGCATGCACCGCAGGATGTTGTCAATCACCTCACACTGATCTTTTTTTTATTTTTTTTTTTGCTAGAATTAGGAATTAAAATCAGTTAGCACAGGCAGTCTTCATATATTTACTAAAGAGAATCAAAACAATTAGAACAGTTATTACTTTTGTGGTTGTTTATACAATAATTGGCTTAATTTTTTGTGATTTTTTTTTTACATATTCATATAGCTATCTCCTCATTTAATTTTTTTCCCCTTAAATTAATTTTTAAAATCTTCAACAGTGTTAATAAAACAACATATAAAATTTGAATGAGGCTGGGAAAGGATGTCTGAAAAGTGCGGCTTATTAGGAAATCTACTTTTATTTTGCTAGAACATTTCGCCTTTTAGCACTAGTCAGGGTAAAAAGCTAAGAACATCTCTCCTCCTTCAGGTGATGGTGTAAACTAGAATTTGTTTCTGTTGGACCAAGTTTCCATCTCATATCTTTTTTTGCACGAAGAAAATGGAAATCTTGCGAGGACCACTGTGAAGGCCTCAGGTGAAAAAAATTATTATTTTCAGAAAACAGTGAAGAGTTGTCCTTTAAACAATTCCAAAAGCTTGCTCGTGATAAAGATAGGAGATAAATCAATACAAACTTGTTTAACCATCTTCATCAATTGTCCCACTTTCCACAATAAATGTGCAATAGCCACTATAATGTATTCTGCATCAATGTCTATGGCAATGTTTGAAAAGTAGAATTTTAGGTTAATTATTAATTAGTTCCTTCTGGTTAGCTAACAAGTAAAACAACCAGAGTTTCTTTGCATTCATCATAAATATCTTATTATTAGGACCTATTTCTCCACTTATTATCTGTCGAATACTGTGCCATGCAATCTTTTTGGTAAAAGGGGATTCATATAAATTGCAAAGGCTGACTGTTTATGCATATCCAAATATTCCATTTACAGTTTCACTGATGCATTCTTGTTGGTTTAGTGAATCAATCAGTGTTGCTGAAGCAGAGTTGGCATAATATTATACCTGTTATGGATTCTAGAATCTTGGTTATCATAGCATAACACATTTCATAATCATTAGGTAACCTACAATTTGTTGTGCTAATGTCCTCTAAGAACCTTCAAAGAACAAAGTTTCAAACTGAAAGAAGTGCATAATTTACAAAAACAAAAAAAAAATACTACTGATTGTTTTTCTGAAATTTTTATATTTTTTACCCACCCTCAAGCATCATAAACTTAGTTTAGAACAACCTCCACTAAAAAGAAATTTGAGGTTTTCTGTGTGTTCTCCTCAGGTATGAATTGTGTTTCTGCTGATTTGCTTGCATACTCAAATGTGGCTTAAGTGCAATCATCAAGATGGAAAAAATACAAAAGAAATTAAGAGAAAATACAGAAGATAAACCAAACCAAAGACTGATACAACCAGTCACAAATAACACGTGTAGCTTATCAGTGACTAAAAAATCCATTACAAGATGTAGTAGAAGATATTTCTCACTTCTGCATCTTTCATTACTGTTATAATCATCATCTTGCAATCAAATGATCCAAACCATACTCCTAGCAATTCTCAGCTTAAATATCAGCTGCTTCTGTTGAGAAGATTGGGACCATACTTCTAGGCCATTTTTCCAAGATAGTGGAACGTTGCTCAATTTATGAATGTTTTTTGAGTTAACATTTATGATTAAACTGAGATTTATATAGTTTCTAGTTTATCATTCTATAAATTAAACTACAATTAAACAAAGCGGAACAGGAAAAAATGTATTTTATTTCAGATTAAGTAATTTACATATGACCAAACGTGGTTCTAATTTGTAATCGTTCCTTGTTTTTAATGAACAAAAATGGTTAGTATGAGAAATACAAGTGGGGGAGGCAGGTGTAACAAAAAAAAAAAACACTTAAAATACTGCTACAGCAGGTGCACACCAAAATAATGCAAACACACTGATGTATACATATTATATTTTTTAGATTACAAACGGTTTTTTCACTATGAAAACTAATGATAGTAAAATGAATTGAAAACAAGTATATGAAGAAATGTCAGGTAAATACTGTATTTCATCATAAGGCAGTGTGGTAGCAAATTAATGGACATTCCCACTTATTCTAAAATATACTGGTGATTAAAAGCCCTGGGATTATAGCCCAACTGATATTTTATATAAAGCTACAATATATATTATGCATTGTCATAATTAGAATACTCTTTAAAAACATGAAGGTATTTTCTTGTCTAGTATTCAAGAGCTTCTTGTATATGGTGGAATCACAGCTTTTATTATTAATATGAAAATGGATTTAGCTAGCATTCAATTTTAATTCTCTATAGGAGAAATAAATGCAACAGATACTTTACTGCTACAATATTCTTTAAAGAATTTTATAGTAATAGAAAGTTATCTCCTCTTGATGATAAAATGGCAGGTGTTTGTATAGAAAAGAACTCATTCAAATCCTACGTGGTTGAGGTTGGGGGTGATACAAGATGTTTTGATGACTGAGATTTAAGGTTTAATAGTTCAGAATTTTTTAATGCTAAACAAAACCAGCAGCCAGCATATCAATAAAGTACCAGGGCTCATTCTGGCCAGTAGCACTTCTGTTTTGTTACATCAGTACATCAACAAGATTATTTATAGTCTGGACTTTTATGATCCACAATTTTAAATCAGGTGATGAGTGTTATTTATTAGTCTAAATCAACCAGTCAGATCCTGCCATGTCATCTTAAAGCTGCTATACATTAAACAAAATGTTTCTTTTTGTTTTGTTTTAAATACTAGAAATTTTTAAGTGAAACCTAGCTAGAAGTAGAATTGCCATAACTCTGCCCAACTGGGTTTTATCTGAACAACTCTTACAGATGCCGTATAGTATTAGTTATATATGTCTAACTATTCCGGGATTTTAAGAAAATATTTATAAGCAAATTATTAATTAATTTATGATTTATTAAAATTGTGTGTTGAGCTTAATTATGAAAAATGACTTAGAGAAATTATTAATCTAAATTATCTCTGCTACCTATGCTTTGTTAAAAAAATAACACACTCACATGTATGAAAACATAGTGTAAAATGTAATATTTCCGCATTAATTTTGCACAAAGGATATTTTAATACTTCATTTGCATTCACATGCCAACAGATCTGATAGTATGTTTTGAAAAATGCTATAGTTCATTCATTGGCCAGATTTCCAGGGAGGGAGAGGTTAATTTACAGAGAGGAATTTTGTTGTAAAGGTCTTGCAGTTGCTGCTAGTCACAGGTCCTTGCCGTACTTAACTTCGTCCAGCCCAAATTCTGCCTTGGCAGCTCTGATGATGGGAAACTCTTTCTTCCCACACTGTTTCTTGCTGTCATCCAGCGTAAGGCTCCACACACCAACACCACCCAGCCTGTCCTTGAAGAATGTGGCCTGTAGTCACATTTAAGTAGCAGTATTAAGCCTTATTTACCAGATACAGGAAAAGACAGGAAAAATCTGAAACAATTTAATTTTTTTTCAATGAAAAGTGATGAAAGATGGGAAAATCTTCCTTATCTAACCCTCTAAGCCTGCGCCGCACCCCCCTTTGGCCCCATTATCACAAAATTTTAAAGATTTCTTTAAAAAAATAAATATTCAGAAAAAAATAAAAATGCCAAATAATAAAAACAGAAAATTTTTTTTTAATGAGAAAATCGTTAATCATCAATTCTAAATAAATTTTAGTTTTCTTTATTACCCACAATGATACTTTAACAAACAAACCTTAGCAGTACTGCTTTCTTCATCCTCAAAGGTGACCCAGAGTTTACCGCTGTAAAGGTAGGGTACACTGGCATCTTTGTCCCACACCCTGGTACCACCATGACTCAATGCATAACAAACCTGAAGTGAATTGATAATTTCTTATTATAATTGTATCATCATCATTAACATCATATGGTTAGTTTCTGTTGCCATGGTTTAATTCCCTCAGTCCAAAGGCAGTTTTCTAACCAATAACGCATCTTTTATTACCACCAAAAAAAAAAAAAGCCACTACAAATATACACTACTGAAAAAAGTAAATAAATAACCAATATTTTCCACACTGCAGACAATTATTTGATTCGTGTTTTAACCCTTTGAAGAACATGCCCTCATAGTTACTTGGATTGTGTACTGATCCTGAAAGAGTGATCCCATAAATAATTTTCCAAGGGGTTGCGGGTTGTACTCAAAAGGTTAAACATTAAACCGTCAAAGTATTTAATAAGATGTTTTTTTTCAGTTAGTTTAATGCACTGTCTAGTGTGAGATGCTTAACTGTTTCCATATATTATGTTAAGTATCATATACAAATGTGCAAAGAAAAATAATAAACAGACTATTTAGCACAAGTGTTTCAATCAAGTCAGTGTATAATACACAATTAAAAAAAAATATATATATATATATCCACTGAATATCAACAATGGTTGTACGGAAACTGTTAACAGAATTATAAACTAATTGCACAAAATTATTATTATGAAAAATATGTTTCAGCACCAGAAAAAAAAATTTACAAAAAGATGTCACAAAAAGAGTTATCCCCCTTGTCATTGTTTCTCTTGTACAGAAATATGCAGTTATTAGTCTGTCAGGATTCAAACTAATCAGACTGACAATTTTTGCAGTGGTTTGTTCAAATTATATATATATATATATTTGATGACGTATTCAATAATAGCATGATCATGTTTGGTTTTGCTGCATTGATAATTAATGATACAGGAAAAACAAATCACCATTTATTGAAGAATTAAATCAATCGATCAATTAAAGGTTTTTTTTTTCTTTCCATCATTTTGTACAAGGGTCTCTTTAGGACATTGTAAAATTGCAAGGTTAATAGATCACCAAAAGCCAAATAAGGAGGTTATTTTAAACTGGTGTTCATAACAGCTAAGAGCAAAATCTCACCTCAGGATAAGAGTAGACACCTTTCTTTTTAAGATAAGGACCTCCTTCTCCTTTATCCACTGCTGGAGCATGGAGTCCATGAACCGTAGCATCTGCCAGCATATATGTCCGCCCATAGGTAGGTAGACCAAACAGCAGTTTTGATGGAGGCACACCCTGCTCCAGATAGTAATTTATCAGCTTTTCCTGCAATGCATAGATATCTAGTGTGCTATCAGCTTTTACCTTCTTTTATATATGATAAAGATGACACACAAAACTCATCACTTGCAGTATAAGTCTATGAGGAAGTTTTTCTAGTAGGTTGTTAGGTTCAGCTGAACTGAGTACATGGACCACTTTTGATAAATCACAAATAAATAAATAAATAACATGGTCATAATTTTTTTTTTTTTTAAATTCCAGAATAGTTATCTATATGTGAACTATACCATTCTGCATCTATAAGAGATGTTCAAACGAAACCCGGCTGAAAATAGAACCACTATAACAGTGTTCAGCCGGGTTTCATTTAAACATCCCTAGTATTAAAAAGGGAAACAAAAACATTCTGTTTAATGTACAGCAGAGGATACTCATCCATCAATTTATGGATGATGTAATGCATTCTAATACGGTTTACTCCCTTCATGGATAGCAAAGCAACTTTCCATTAGAGACCAGTCAGATGCATGCTAAATGCATATAGATTACATAAAATACTGTGTTATGAATGGATAAATGATAAGTAAAACTTTTACTACATATTACAGCAATGATCAAACAATAAATCCAAAAGTTTCTACCAAGCAATAGTTAAAACATTCCAAATTTTATAGCATACATTCAGTTTGGGAGGGTTAATGTTAATAAATGAGTTAGTTTTGTCAGAAGAATACTCACCGTACAAAAACACGCGCTTTCTCCTCTAACAGGAAAGAGGGCACTGTTGTAGCTGGTCAGGTGGTCAGATTTCGAAAACACGTGAAAGTCATAGGTCATGGCAGTAACATAGTCCAGGTACCTAATTAAAAAAAAAAAAAGAAAAAAGTAAATTAAGATTAGGTGAGATTTGGAGCTCCCGGTATGTAGTATAATTGCTTGTTGTACCAGTCTCACACCTTTTCCATAATGGTTTGCTTCATTTCATCCACCATACACATACATCATTACCAATTACTGGCAATGGTTCAGTAACATTCAGATTGAACTCAGCTGGATACAGCTACAGCCACGCAATTTTAGCTGGGTTACATTTGAATGTCTTTTGTCTGTATTGAACTTCTCACGTTACTCAGTAACCACATGGGAAATTTTTTAAAAAATGATGGTAAAATTTGATAAATCAAAGAAAAAAATAATAATACTCAAATGAAAAAGCAAGAAAGCATTTTTAAATGTTTGTTTTGGAATAAACAAGCAAAGTAGTAATATTTACAAAGGTGAAATATAAGCTTTCTTTTCCTTTAAATTTTGGAAATGTTTCTGAGTAAAGCCCAAGTTATATGCAGTTTATTGTGAACAACATATTAAAACTACATACTCACTGCATTACTGTCTTTATATCATATCCATCTGTTTTCTTCTCGCTGTTAGGAAAGGTTGCAGTTAGTAACAGTCTCTCCTTTTCAGAAGCTCCTGCTTCATCTTTCATATGAAGGAACATCAGCTGATAAGCAGAAAGTGTACTGTGTAAAGTAACACAAGACAAGCGGATGCTTTGGTAATAATAAAATGCCTAAGTTGTGAAGAAACGTAATAAAAATGTCAAATATGTGAAAGAATTTGCTTTTAGAGAGCTGCCCGGATAAGTTTTCAAAATGGTCTGTAAAGAAAAAAAAACATTTTAAAATGCTTTGAATGAGCACTGGGCTTTAAATATTTGCAGACTTCCTTGCCTCCTCTGAGGACTCTTTACCATTCTGGCCCTCTACAATTCTTAGATCAGATGGAATGGGTGGACATCTAGGAATTTCTGATATCTATTCTTTCTTTTTCAGCATTTACTTTCTATACAAAAAAATCTAATTTTTTCCTACATTTTAAGTTTCACACACATCTTAACACCCCAGACTGTTTTCTTTATCCCCCCCACCTCTTGAGTAACTTCCTCAGACTCCCTTTGGCAACCACTTCTAGGTGATGGTGGTTAAAGACAGGATTGATGAGATCATTTCACTTACATCTGGCACCATCTTCATATTTCCACCCCTTTTCCATCAACCTCATGGTTGATCACATGGTTGGCTGCTTCTCCTGCTTTCTCCTTTGCAATTATATCCTCAATTAGAGAAACGCATCTTATGGTTCTTGCTCCAGCTCACTGCTAGCATGTTAGTCTGGCCTCACATTGTACAGCAGGCTAGTAGTGTCCAGGGATATACACAACCTCAGTCAGCACCTCCAGTTTCCACTCCCCTCCCCAAATTAACCAGTTTGCCTTATTTAAATTCTTCTTCTGTTACGTATTAAGGTGGTGTATTTGGTAAGGTTACTAATCAGAAATATTGTTTATTTATTTATATATATATAGTATAAGAGAACAAAAATAGAAGATAATTATACATTGATTTTACAATTATTAGTATGATCTTTTAAATAGGAATAATGTTAAGACAATAAATTCCTCTGTAAAGCCATTAATCACTACTCTGACAAAGCTGAGTACTTTCGGTAACTGACAATGTTTTGTTCTTGCTTAAAGGCTATGCTAGTGTTATGCAACACTGAGAAAGTCTCAAAGAACTATTAATTAGTTATTTTGCTACCATTTTATTCTTAGAAGCTTCATTTAAGCACAGGAAAACTGCTAACAGAAACTTGAATGCTCTTATGTTTGATCATTTAAGTATAGGTTGTGGCCATGGTAGATTCTGAGGTTGGTTCAAATACCAATTGGGCACCAGCAGTTTAGTTTAACTTCCCTGGTATGGTTTCTTCTCTCCCTTCATCACCAGCCTGCCACATCAGCTTCCTGCAGCGCCTTCATTTTTCAGATGTGAGAGTTCTGGTAAGGATTCTCCAGATGCCAGCGGTAGAGTTTCCACTGATAATTGTTGACTGGTTTGCACCTTGACCTCTGTTCAAAGGCACTCAGCTGCAAGTTCTTGGATAACCTCTTGCTCATCAAGGAAGATGATGGATGATGCCCTCCCCCAACACTTTCCCTTCCCTAGCTCACCTCTGACCTTGAATGTGAGGTCAGGCATCATAATTTAAATATCAGTGCATGAGTGCTGACAAAAAAAAATCACCATTTGATCTTCTTTTCTTTTACCAAAGCCTTTTAAACCATCACTAGAGAAACGAGGCTACTGGTATTTCTTGTAAAGACGCACACACATACCTTTATAAATTCAGTAAATCTGTCTTTCTCCGATGCAGATGGAAATTCCCAGTCAATATCAAAGCCATCAAATCCATGAGATCTTAAAAATGAAATTGCTTGGTGAACAAACCTGTAAAGTAGATTAGACTTTTTGAAAATATACAGTAACAAAATATTCTGATTATTGTTCTTTAAGGCTGAAGGGCAGCCAAGGGAAAATAACTCTTTTCCATTGGAAATTATGATTACCTAACAACATGTACATAAAAAACAAAAACGAGAAACATGCAATTTAAACCAGTTGAAGGCAACAATGAAAGCTTTTAATAAGCACAATTTCATAATTTTAAAAAAAATTTTTTTTTGATTTTTGTAATGCCTTCCTTGCCCACATCATTAATTAAATAAATTTACTTAAATTTAAATTGCAATGCCATAGCTTTCATTTAAAAAAATAACGCTTTTGATGCCATAGCTGTGCACATGGTAAATGATGGTATGTTTACAATAAAGATAGTCTAACCATACAAAATTAGCATCTGAACAACTTACGCCTCTGTTGATGGACCACTGATCATTGCTGGAAAGCCATTCTGAGCCGACAAGAGAACTTTCAGTTTGCTGTTTTTCTCTTTCAATGTCACCAGCTTTTGGTAAGCTTCGAAGTCACCTGGAGAGTTTTCTACCAGTTCATTATTCTGGATTTTTGCAAAGGCAAAAACAATATGTGTGCACAAGAATGGATCTATCTCATCTGGTGCCAACAAATCTGGTCTGTGCAGGTAATAACACACAAGTTTCTTACAACTGTCTTCCATTGCTAGAGATGAAGATTCAGTGTATACAACCAAGCAAAACATCATCAGGGTAATACAAAAACATTATATATTTCTAATTTTAATTTAAAGTCACAGATCATACAAAATTACTGTTTGCCCCAGATTGCCCAGCTATCTGTCTAATGGTAAAAACAAACTTTGACCAAAGTATAATATCAATGGCATCATAAAAGATCTGCTGTTGGTATACAGAGATCAGATATGCAGCAGCACTTAAAAAATATTAGGTCATTACAAAAGTTTTGTCAGTTTTTATATTCTGTTAATTTGGGGTTCATTTAGTGCCTGCTTGTGAAGTTGTATGTAGATAAGTTATATATCGTTTTGTAGCATTTGTTTTGGCATACATTATACGAAACCTACCTTTTTAAAAATCATAAAACAGATATTTTTTTCAGGGTTCTCAGTGAAGCATGGATAGAAAAGATTTTTGTGCCATTTTGTTTCACGAGTTCAAACCAGGCCACAAAGCGAGCGAGGGCAACTCGTAACGTTAAACAACCATGGGACGAGGACACAGCAAATGAGCGCACAGTACACTGATGGTTTGCAAAGTTTCGATCAGGAGATGCGAGCCCCGAAGATAAGGAACGTAGCGGACGTCCTTCCAGCTGTGATGACAACCGAAGCCTTAGTTGAAGCTGATCCAAGAAAAACAGTGCAAGAAATTGCTGGAGAGCTTGATGTAAGCACTACAACTGTTTCCCAGCATCTTGACACTATCAGCCAGGTGGAAAAGCTTGACAAGTGGATGCCTCGTGAGTTGAACTGAACAGAATCATGGACTGGAGCTCTGCTCTTTGCATAAGAAATTTTTAGGAAAAAAAAAAAAAAGGGGGAATGACAGCAAGAGACCACAAAATCAGGGTCACACTATGTTGTACAGTCAAAATTCTACTCAAAACAACCATTTGGCTCCAGAATTTGGCATTCAAATGAATTGCCAAAGAAACTGAAGAGCCAAGACCTACCAACAACAGTACTGTTTGATCAAAACAGACATCTACAATGAAAGTCAAGCATTCAGTGAGGGTTACTGGCAAAGACTGACCAGATGTGACTCTGGTGCATGCTCCTTGTAGCTCTTTGGTAACATTCATCCCCAGCCACACAGCCTTTTACTGCTGGGAGAGAAGCTCCAAAACTACATCAGCCTTCTTGTAGTCACAGCATCAGAATGACATATCTCCATTAACAGCAGCTTTTTACAGTCTGACATGTCAGATGCTATAACCTGCACTGTGAGTTTTCAGTTTAGCAATCTGCCTCCTTGCAAAGCTAAATAAAAATTGAGACTAAGCAGTTGTATTTCTGGGTTCTGTCAACTTTCAGCAGGGAATTTTAAATTTAAAAATAAAAATAGCTGGGATACTAAAAAAAAAAAAAAAAAGATGAAAGTTTTATTTCCACTAAACAGGACCATTTTCATCTACTGGGTACATTCAAAGAGACCAAATGGAAATAAGATCATCACCATATTTGTCTTGGATTCATCTGGGCATCCTTTGTATTTACTGCCTCAAATATCAAAGTGACTAAAATAATGCTTTCAGTTATCAAAATGCATCACTTGAGTATAAAAAGCAAAGTAAAAAGACGAATTTACCTGACAGATAGAAAGACTAACAAGGATGTGACGAGTGTAGATAATTGTAATCTGAAATGGAAAAGATACAGATACAGGAAATATTCAAGCAGACAGTACGTGATTATTGATAAGCAATTTTCAAATGTCTAAATAAATTAGAATAGCTTTTACTTTAAATTAGTGGTGACCCTATAAGTGACATATTGGATGTCATCTAATTTTTATATATTTTTAATTAATGGAAGTATTCGTGTTCTTTACCCACCAAACAATTCTAAATAAACAATTCATGTCACTTCACAGGAATCTCCAGGTAAGCAAAGCCACTTTAGTCTTTTCTTCATGACCGAATGACATGCACTATTTATCTTCCCAGTAAATCCTTTTTCAGCCTTTTCCAAAATAGCTACATAATTAACAAAATGTGACCTTCATGCTTCAGCTGTACTTTCAGATCCAAAAGATATCTGATTATATTAGATGACAAGCCTTTAATATTCAAGTGGCTACTGTATCCAGTGTCGCCTGGGGTTACTGGCTGTATCGACTCCACAAAATAGAGTGAAGATTCTTTCTGTAAAGAAACTACATATTACATATTTTCAAACCAGCCATTCTACACTACACCAGTCAACATTAATTATTTTTTTTTAAATTTGTTTAGATTCCATATTTCTGTTAATCACAGACAGTAGAAGCAGATGCTCTAAGTCAAATTAGCCATCCAAAAGAGTAATCTTAGTAGATTGGGGGGATAATTAACTGCAACCCACCCACCCAGCCTGAACCTTCTTGGGTACAGCTGTGTGACTGGGTAACAATCTGTCATCACCATATTCATAAACTTGACAATGTAATATAAGTTATGATAATAAGTACAAAGTATAATTTTAAAATGTAACTGCTTACGATTACGATTTAAACTTAGGTTTTCTTAAATGAAAAGCGCAAAGTATTCGCTTATCCGGAAACTAGCAGGGCTGGTTATTTGTATCAGGGATTGTCAGGGTTAGAAAAAAGCCCGGGGGGGGGGCATTATCTCCCTTTAACAACAACCACCATCCGCCTCCCACAAACATGGTAGTTTGGTTTCGAGAACGAGCCAAAGTTTAAAAGTTTTAGAAATTCTATCTTCCGCTACTTATCGCTGTTCGTGTTTATTACAATACATTACCGCCATCATAATGATGCGCCATCCGCGAGGTTATTAGGTAAATAATAATAACAAGGCCAATTCACGCTGGAAATAAGTGGTCACGTGATCAAAAGGCTATTTGAAGTGGGGGGGAAAAGTACCTATTCAAACGTGTATTTTCGGTTACTTTTATTTATTTATTTTTTAACAGAAGCTGCTCTATATATGTTACTGATGTTACAGCTTTTTTCCTCTTTTTTACGGTATGCTCCGATTTGTAATAAATTCTTTTTATGTATATGTATATTAACACGCGCACGAGTCGTACAGTGCTCATAAAATTCATTGTTTGTTCCCATCAGCTCTACGAGAGAGAGAGAGAGAGGATGGAAACAGAGAGAAGAGAGGATGGAGAGAGAGAGAGAGAAGAGAGGTGGAAACAGAGAGAGAGAAAGGATGGAAAACAGAGAGAGAGAATGGAGAGAGAGAGAAAGGATGGAAACGAGTGAGGAGAGGGATGAGAGAGAGAGAGAGAGAAGGATGGAAACAGAGAAGAAGAGAGTGGAGAGAGAGAGAAGAGAGAAGAGAGAGAGGTGGGGAGAGAGAGAGAGAGGCGAGAGAGGAGAGATGGAAACAGAGAGAGGAGGATGGAGAGAGAGAGAGAGACGAGTGAGAGGAGAGAGAGAAAGGGAGGCAGAAGCGCGAGATAGAGGAGAGAAGGAGAGAGATGCGTATGAGAGGCTGGCGAGAGAGAGAGAGAGAGAGAGAAGCCGAGAGAAAGAGAGAGAGAGAGAGAGAGAGGAGAGAGAGAGAGAGAGAGGAATGCCCATCTCAGAAGAGGAGGATGGAGAGAGAGATGAAGAGAAGGAGAAGAGACGAGAGAGAGGATGGAGAGAGGAGAGAGAGAGGAGAAGAAAGGATTTCCAACCTAGCTCTCTTGAGGGTGGGTTCCCTTTATCAGGACCGGCCCTGGCAGATTTCGATTTGGGTGGGGGTACAACAACAACAACCAACAAAATCAAGACATTTAAATATTTCTGCAAGCATGAGGAATATATATATATATTTTTTAATTTACTAAGACCAACTCAAAATTCATTTACACGCTCAGTTGATGCAGCAGCACATTTATTTGTGTTAAGAGGATCGTGGCGAATGGCAAAGGCCCGAGTCCACCACATTACAAGACTGGTTTTGATAAAGAGTCGTCAACCTCGTTAAGGCCGCACTGCACACTGGGTACATTCTGTTTTCGTTAACTTGTGTTTACAAGTTGTTGTTATTAATGTAATGATTTCTGTTATTAACTAATGTTTAATGGCATTTAATTCATTAATATTTTAATTTTTTCACGATTCACAGTCCTGAAAAGCGCTTGAAAAAATATATTTCATTAATTTTCATTATAAAATATAATTTCCCCAAAAATTAATAGCTTGTTATGTTATTTTTATTTTTAATGTAAACCAAAATTAAACCGTTAATAAAAGTTAAATTTAAAAAAAAATCTTATTGTATATTCCAGGTGTGCCGTTCAGGCTTCTCCATTCAACATCAAGGGAAAAGAGATGTGGAGAGACACATAGGCAGGACAACACATAAGCAGAATGTAAGGTCCTCAGATGGATGCAAAAGAATGACATCCTATTTCATACAAGAGAAATCACGAGACCCAGTAACAAAGGCTGAAGTTCTCTACACAGGCTATTTGCTGGAACATAATTTGCCATTTGAAGCTGCGTCACAGGCAGGTCCACTCCGAAAAATGTACCCCAACAGTGAGATTGCGAAGAAGTATGGCTGTGCTGCAACCAAAACTACAGTTATGGTTAACTATGCCATGGCTCCTGAAATGCTTGATCTTGTGTTGCAGTACATCAAGCAAAACCCATTCAGTCTGGCTATTGACGGCAGTAGTGGCACTGGGACAGACAGCACGTATCCACTAGTTGTGCAGGTTGTCAACCGAAGTAACGAAGTTAGTTCTCTCTTTTGGCACGTGTGCTTTGTCTCGGACTGTTCAGCCACAGGAATCTCTGCACAGGTCAGCAGTATAGCATACCATGGGAAAACACAAGGGACTGTTCACTCATTTTGAAGCCAAGAATCCAAGGATCTACACCCTTGGATGCCCAAGCCACATTATCCACAACACTGCTAGTTATGCTGCACAGGCATTTGCTGTTGCAACTGGATCTGACATTGGCAATTTTCTGATGGACATTTTTTATTATTTTGATAATAGCACTAAATGCCAGGCGTCTCTAAAAGAATACTGTGGATTCTGTGACCAGGAGTACATGGAAATCCTCAAGTATGGGGCTACAAGGTGGTTCAGCAAGGACGTGTATTATTTGGGTTTTGAAGGAGTATCCAGGTCTTTGAAGCTATTTTGTCAGTCAACCAGACCTTAGGTCTGATAATCGCCTCAGGAGACTAAAGGTGTACTTCGCTAATCTCAATAGAGGTTTAGCTGCTGTTTCATTAGTCAGTATTCCTTCTGTTTACTGATCTGAATAAGCAGCTTCGGTCAGAACCCAAAATCCACACCATTTGAAAAGACTTTATGTATTTTCTCCAAAAGTTGCTGGGCAGGTGTGTGTCACTTTCTGCGTACAAGAACAAAGACTTGGATGAAACTGTTTTGCTGGATCTGAATGATGAAACAGCAATTTGCCCCCCAGAGAGAGTTATGATTGGTTACACTACTCAATCTGCCATGAGACAACATTATTTGCTTCCCGACAAAGAAACAAAAATCGCAAAGAACTGTCAAACTTTCTTGCTATCTGCCACAGACTATGCAATTAAACATCTGCCACTAACAAATCCTCTTCTGAAACATCCTGAAGTTCTAGATTTCACAGAGCGTGCACAACATAGTTTTGACAGCTTGGTCTTCTCCGTGGTAAAGTTCCCTACACCAAAGAGCATAGTCGGTGGAAAATTGGATGAATTGTATGATCAGTTCACTCGGTATCAACTACTTGGTGATGATCATCCTCAGCTCCAAAATATCTATCACATGAGTCGACCATCTATGGGCTTGCGTAAAAGAAATCAAAGGCTCAGATGGGTCTGTTTGATTTGCTATTTCAGGTAGCCAGGCATAGCTTGGTTCTCCCACACAGCAATGCAGAAAAACGGATCTTCTCTACTATGGCAAAAACAAGACCATAGAATTAGTTTGTCAAATGAAATCGCTCTACCTTCAATTCTTACTTGCAAAACAAACTACTTCAATAAAACTCCATGTTTAAATTTGATCCCAGCAGGTCCTTAATCAAAAGCACCAAAACTGCTGCAACTCGACACAATGCTGACCACATCAGTACAGATTAGCAAATCTTTAATAAAACTGTCTTAAGTTATTGTAAGTGCATATATGCATGTACATCTATACATATGTTAAGATATTTTGTTGATTAACAATAAAATGTTGAAAACATTAGAGCCTCTGGCATCATTACCTACTTATCAGAACATGGACCTGCATTTCAGACTTCAAAACTTGGGATCTACGTCACTGTATGTGAAAATTCAATGCATAAATATGTGAAGATTAACAATATATATATGTCAGAGTTTAAAATAAGCAATTTAACTTTGATCTAGAAAGCTGATAGCAAAATTAATGAAACTTTATTTTTTAAAGCATTTTTCCTATTACATGTGCATTCATCTCGTCAGGGTGCTAAAGTCTTAATGCTAGAAGCATAGAAGTCTTTAGAAACAGCATGCTGCAGCCGTTTCAGAATATCTGCTTTTCTCTCTTCATCACTAAAACTCCTGACAGATCTGGGCTCTAGGGTTGAAGCATCGTTGGGCAACAGTGAGATACCATGTGACAGTAAACCTGGCTATTTATGTTTACACGTTGAATGTCATTGTGTAACAAGCAGCACTGCAGTAATAGATTTGTCACACCCAAGAAAATCAACGTGAATTGTCCTGTGCGTTCCAAACCCACTGCCATGATCTTTTCAACAGACTGCTGAGTTTTTAAATTTTTTCAGCAGTGGAGATCCACAATGTTATTCATGCTCAATGGACTCTTCACCTGGTTACTTAGTTTACTGAATTTTAGGGGGAGATGAATGAGGTTTTCCACACTACACTGCAATATCACACTGATATGCAAATGTCCAAAATCAACCATTCAGCACAGGGTAATGTTTGCATAGTTCAAAGCATTTGGTTGTGAATGAGCATGTTCATCATCCAATACCAGTTCATATCCATTTTTAAAGCTGTACCCCAAACACACTCCTGTATGAGACATGCACCACCGAAAGTTTTGTAAATTTTGGCTGGTTTGACATTTTCCTCTACCAGAAACTTCATTACACAACATTGTTCTACAGCACTATTCAACACAATTTCAAAATACCCAGAGTGATTTGCACAGCTATAATGTCACTTCACACAGGGCATTCCAGATGTTGTTATTACCCCTCCACAGATGTTCAGTGATATGTTCTTCATGGTTATCAAGAAAAACTAGATTAACCCTGGACAGCTCCTCTACTTTTTGCAGTTGCATAGTCACATCATAAATTGCCCTATAACTTTCAGATCTATCAGAATCTGAAAAACAGTTATTTTTTCTGTTTATTAAAATTTGATTTCAGCAAAAATTATTACTATGCACTCTCCTGGAGTTAAAATTCAGCTTCTTGAAAAGTTTCAACCTAAAACAAAGTATTTTGTATAAGACAGAATCAAAAATTACAAAATAATTTGGCTTACAACATGTCAGCTTTTATTGTGCAGCACAGACCTCAGTCAGGAAAGATATCAGAGCAGCCTAATATTCCATTAAACTTTTGAAATTAGTTAACAGTAAATGAAACAAAGAAGAAATATTTTACTTTTTTATTTCTGAAAAAAAAAAAGTTAATAAATAAATTTATTTTAAAAAGTTTTAAAAAGTACAATTGTTTAAGACTTAAATTGCAGTGTACAAACACACACATATATTGTAAAGTACATTTAATAAGCATAACATTAAGACAATCTACACTAATTCATAAAGTTAAATAAAATGGCTGTAACTATATACTAAAATATAAAATATGCATAATTTGTTTTTCAAAAAGCCTTAAATATTTAAAGGCTAGTGAAAATAAAATGTACACTTGATGTCATAAATGTAAGGTCTCTATCAAAATGTAGCTAAAAGAGCTCAATAAAAATCATGATGAGTATGTGTGTATTGTATGGATACTAACATGAAGTCTATGGTGGAAGCCATAGAGATGAAGTGAGACAAAATAGAAAAATAAGATGACAATAAAAAATTATAAACAGGGCAAAGGAACCATTATGGTAGCTAATAAACATTCCGAATTAGACACCATCATACCTACATTTTAAAAAAAAAAACAATCATATCCAATGGTGTGCAGTTGGCTGCTTTGTTTTCTAATGAGTAATTTTATTTACATAAAAAAAAAAAAGATTAATTCTAATCACTGGTACACAAAGATGCCTGTTACAAATGATAAAAAATGGTTAAATTCAAAATGGATTAAAACAAATTATTTGGTAAATTAATTTTAAAATTGAAGCTGCAAAATCAAAAATTAAGCTGTTGCAATTCAATAGTATCTCGTGGAATTATTCTTGAAAAAATTCATTACAGCACAAAAATAAGCGCTGCTGTACACACACACACACACACACACACCACACACACACACAGTTATCTCCCATGTAAAAACTATGCAATTTGCAATTATTTTTATTTCAATGTAATATGAACATAATATATACAAACATAATAGAATCACCATCCTTCATTTAAATGATATAAAACCAGAAAAATAGTTATTCAAGCAAGTTTTTGGTAGTTTGTAAATGAGGTCCAGTGTGTGCCAGTTTTACCTTTCTTGGAAATTCATTATCTTCATTAAGTCTTCTAAGCATCAGAAATATTTTGGAAGCTTCTTATATCCTGGTCCATCTCTTTGCTATCACAGAGTATCTACTACCAATGTAAATTAGTTAACATCAGCAAAAACTTTCTGGGCAAACAGGGCTGGTTATCATATAAAAGTTCCTATTTAACAAATTGGAGTTGATTTATATTTTTATGGCACGGACACGTAACTAAACCAGATGAGACAGTTCTTCCAATCGCATAAATCAATTAGTCATTATGAATTTAGATGCATTATTCAATGACAACAGGCCCATGAATGCAGCATCTGATAGAAGCATAGAAGTAGCAATTTTGTCATGGGGAGCATCCTGAAGGGAAACAAGTTTGGTTAACAAGATGAGTTTCTGCTTAAAAAATACAAAAAAAAAATATTGAGAGGGAGATAACTTAAAATAGACATATTCAACAGTTTTACAGAGTGTTCTTTACCGTGGCTTGCTCTCTAATAACAGACAAAGCTACTAAATTACACGAGAGTAGCACACGATTGTTTTGTCTTGTGCTAGGATATTTTACTGATATAAATTCTATCAAAAATATATATAAATAAATAAAGGCCCTTCACTTAGTGTGTGACAACTGCTTTTAAGAAATGCAAAAGATTTAGGGGGGTTTTTTTAAAAATTTTTTTGTAATCTAAAAACATTTTTCATTTATTTTGCAGCTTCACTTTTATCAAATTTAACACTCATTTTTAGCCTTAAAAAATGGTAGCATTCTACCATACCTCAGCAATTTTTTATGTTAAATCTGTACTTTTCTCCACCTCTTTGCCTTTTAATATACTCATCCCAAAGTCACCAGTGTCAGTATTACACCTCCGACGAAGACATGCCTTTAGAGGAATTCATTTGTACAAGACATGACAGCACATTTTGTATGCTTGGTTTGTTTTTTTTTAATTTCCATGGGAACATGTAAAACGTTTACATTAAAGAGATAAGTTGATTTTAAAAAAGGCTCCAACTTATGCTGAAAGCTAAGTTGTCATTTATAAACCATATAAACATTTTTCCTTCCCTTAAATATTTGTTCTCCTTGCTATTCAATAACATTAAATTCTACTTTATTAAGTTTTAATGTAAAACATCTAAAAGTGGAAGAATAAAACAAAAAAATCTAATGCTTCCAACTAAAGAAAAACTTTGGTACAAATAGAAATGTTCATAATAATAATAATAATAATATAATAATAATAATAATAATAATAATAATAATAAATAATAATAATAATAATAAAACAACAATAATAATTAACAAAGTATTATAGAAAAATTTCATTTGACATCCTTAGTATATATTTTAGTTTTTCATCAACATAAAAATCATCTAAAATTTAAACTTGTCCTCACAAATAAAAATTACCGCATGTCTACATTTACAGTGAATGCTTCTGGAACATCAGTAACAAGTTTGTACTGTGTGTCTGTCTAATAAAAATCTACAAAACTCGCTCACTAGAAGAGAAACTGATATGATAAACAAAATGCCCCCAACTGTATCAGTCTTTTTTTGGCATTTTCTTTTGGCTGGGAACTTTAGTAATAAAAATGTTATTTACAATATTGTAAAACATTCTAAAAAAAAATTATATGCAAGGTTGGATGTCTAAGTCTTATTGGCTAAAGCAGGCATGTTAAATAACTTAATTCCTTAGATTTAGTATATGTGATGAAGTCAGCACAAATGATGATACAATCAGCATTATTTTGTTCTGAACTCAATTTGTTGATTGTTTTGTAAGCTATTTCAGAGCTTTGGTATAGGAAAAGTAACTGTTCACGATGTCAAGCTGCTATGGTGTGTTCTCCTCCTGTCACATCAATTCCCAGCAGTCCAGTAGCAGCAAAATTGTTCTACGTTTGTCCACAATGGGAGGGTCAGTCAAAATTGATACATCACTGCCTTAATCCTCTGCTACTTTGTGCAGAAATGATGCAATTTGTGATGAATCGGGTGGAATCTGAGTCAACTGAACCTCTTCTTCATTACTAGAGTCTGCTGCATCTACATATAAAGATAAAAATCTGTAAAATTAGTGTTTATAAATCAGCAAAATGAGAGGGAAAAAAATCTTTTGATCCTTCAGCTTGTCTTTCCAAAATGGCTTCCTGCCCACTCCACATGAAATTGTCTTTGATACATGGTCTGTGAGAAAAGATAAGTATGTGCGTTAGCTCTGCTTGCTGAGACAGGATACCAGGGTACACACTTGAAAAGCACTGAAACTAAAGTCAGGTGATGCTCAAGACAATATTATCCTCAGAAATATTCTCATTGGTAAAGTCCCTAATAGTTCTCTGTTTAGGAGTTGTCCGAGTGGCATATAAAACATTTACAAATTCCTGTTTAAAAAGACAAAAAATTTCAAACAGTGTTTTTTTTTACTTATAGATAACCATCTAGCAAAACCAATATAAACAAACTGAAAATTCTAAAGCATTCTTTCAAACTTGGTGTCCTTTTACTGATGTCAAGTCTACATATAAATTTCTCATCTTAAAATTTGGAAACAAGTGTAAAAGTATTTATTTAATCTTCTTTCAAACTAACAAGAGTTCTTACCTTGCATGTTCATCTTTTTGTGAGAAGGTGCATACAAAGACAGAAGGCCAAATACATAGACATTCCACATTCCATAAACACCTGCTGGCAAAAAGAAAAAGCCATCAAATTAAAATGGTCACCATATTAATCACCTGAATCAAAAGATCTGATTCAACCATTTCCTTTTTTTTTGTTTTTATTATTTAGTTCAGCAATCAATTTTGAGAGAAACATATTTTAAAGTACACTTCGCAATACTGCAGGTGCTGTGCATTTCATTGATGATGTGCAATTTACAACCACCACAGGTAAAAGCAATGGTAAGCACATTTTTAATAAACCCTATCATATCAATGCAAGGATTTGGTTCATACATAACTTACTGTCTTCATTTTCTGTAATGTCATGGTTTGTTGTTGTTGTTTTAGATAGATCTGCATGTTTTCACTTTTAAAAAAGTTAAACACTAAATTTTACCTTATTTAAGCTGCCATTCACTAGATAAAAAAAGTAAAACAAAGCAGATCTTTGTGTGTGAGCATATACTGTGTGAAGTGCATCTTCATCAGTGAATATTGATGGCCATTATAGAGTTAACTTTCTCTTACTGGGTGAGTATAAGTTTTGAGCACAAATCTTCAAACTTCTCCATCCATAAGTAAACACGTTAACTATGTAATCCCCCCCCCACCAGCATCAAGTTGTGGCCAATTATTTGTATGTATGTATCCAACCAAGTTGTTTGGCCTACTTGTCCACTTTTTGTCACATTTTAAGAAGAGTTAAACTTCACTATGAATCCACAAAGATAAGTAAATAATATAGCACCTATCCCGTTTGCATACTTATAATTTTATCAATTTCTTAAAATTGTTGGCTAAGCCTCATGTGTCGAGCTGCAAACTCTGGTTTCATTCCTGTTGTTCTGGTTTCCTTGGTCATGCTTTCTTCTCTTCTTTCCAAGCCATTTTTTATCTTCAGGTTCTGGTTTATCTCACCAACTACATGCTTTAAACAAAGAATTTCACAGCAGTTTTCATTGCACATCAAAGGTGTTCAACTTAACCCACATTTTTTTTTAAAGCACTAGCAAAATGACCATGAAACTTTTAAAGTAAACATTTTTTGATCAGTTCTACAATGCAATATATTTATTACATCTTACAGAGAGAGAGAAAGTTTCTTCCATAAATGTAGTGTGTTAACCATTCTTTTTTTAAAACCAAATTTATTCCTTCTTTTGCAGTTTCATTTCACTTCTTTAAAACTTCTGGTTTTCAAAGTACATTCTAGACAACTAAATGTCTGTCACTGAGTCAAAGCAACTAAGCCTTGCAATCACAAACCTTCTTGTAATTAGATTTTAAAGTTAACAAGAATGCAGTGAAATAAGAAAAGTTGTCAGAGAAATGATGTAAGCCCAAAAAGCTTTTTAGAAGATGAGTAATGAACGTTTTCTAAATATGCATACTCATGAGAAGGTACATACAAATTCAATTTCTACTTCTCATGCAAAAAAAAAAAAAAAAATGCATTTGGAATCTATGGGAGGTAACTAACTCCCATCAACTAGTTGCACAATGGCAGACATTTTTAAAAGAAATATTTGTATAATTTGCAAGGTTTCTTTAAGATGATGCAATTCAACTAACAATACAGCAAAACTGAAATATCTTTACTTGTCAATCCAGTAAGCATCAAAAAACCGGCAAAGATTATCCCCATTCACAGAAAATTATGAATGAGCTGTACTCCTATTTAATGCAAAAAGGTGACACCTAATGCCACAGGCTGTAGGTAAAGCTGTCATATTACAAACAAGTAAGTAAAGAAGACAGAAAGGGACTTGCCAGTGAAAAAGGCACTGGTGTACTCCAAGGATGGGCCTTCCTCTCCCCATTTCCACTGACCTTCGCTCACTTGGCTTATGATGAAAAATATCACTGTCAGAGCAGCACAGCAGAGTGTGGTCAACATCAAAAATTTGAATCTGTAGATCAGCCCCTAAAAAATACATTTTTAAAAATTTGTAAATTTATAATGTATGAGTAATGAAAAGTTGTGAGAACTATAGTAAACATAGTCAGAATGGATTCTGACTTCACAGACCAGTTTATTACTTCAATTACTAACCTTTTGAACAGCAAAAATGTGGCAGCCTGAACACAAATTTTGAAAATTATTAAAAATGCAGTCAGTTTAGGACTTACCTGGTAATGCTTTCTTCGAGCGCAACTCATGTGGGGCAGAACAGATTTTTTAATACTTATTGTTCGAAATACTTTGAAAATCATGTAGCACAAGAAGACGAAGTAAAGGCAGGCCGCAATTCCAGCAAGGATAACAAAAGCTAGCTAAGACACAGTCAAGGGAGATAACCCGTTCAGCAGAAAATATATTTTAAATAATTTAACCAAATTTAACTAACTTTGAATCTGTAACAACACGTAAGTTAAACTTAAAGCAAAAAAGAGAAATAATATTTTCTGGCAAACCACTAATTTAAGTACATTCTTCCCTTACATCAACGTAGTTTTACCATCTTTTTTCAAGTATGCATAGTTAGAAAACATTCATTACTCATCTTATGAAAGCTTTTCGGGCTTACATCAATTCCTCTTATCCACCTAGCATTTCTCTGAATGCATTCTCATTAACTTCAAAATCTAATTACAAGGAGGTTGTGACTGCATGATTCAGTTACTTTGACTCAATGACAGACATTTAGTTGTCTAAAATGTATTTTGAAAACCAGAAGTTTTAAAGAAGTGAAATGAAACTAGAGTTTCCAGCTCAACACATAAGGCTGAGTACAACCATATGATACATGTAGCTGGCCTTTGATGAGTGTCCACCTATTGTGCAGCACAAACAGGTTAAGGGTCAACCAACAACGTACAACAAGTTAGTGCTGTTTATTGCACCTCGAGCAACCAGTTCTGAAAACAACTATGAAAATTAAAAAAAAAAAAAAAGAAAATATAGAGTTCCACGAAAAACAAAATAAAAAGGATACAGCTATATTGGTTCCCACTTCAGTTGCCCAGATAGTGAAGAATGGATTGTATAACTGCACGCCCCTGAAGCAAATAGTAAAACAATACTTCATATAGTTTGAAAAATAAATAAAATATGATAAGAACAGTTTCAGTAACAACATTCAAAATACTAAATAAAAGAACATTCAGTTACTGACCATGAATTTTTATAACACTCTCAGAAAGCAAAAGATTTGTTTTTTAACACCAGAATGTTAATTTTTTTAATAATAAAGATGAAGAAGAGCTCAGTTTGGCAGTCATGGTAGCACTATTTTGGCTTTCGGGAATCATCACAGGCCACTTGAATTTTGACCATTTTCATGCATCCTGAGCAAATGATCTGCTTCAATGGTGATAAGTTCTTTGTTTTCATCAACCAATCGAATGAGTTGGATGTTTATAAACATTGCTAACACTCTTTATTTTTTCGAAGAATGTAAATAGCAAATTAATCAAATTAACCAAAAAGCATTAGCATAAAAAGAAAAATTATAAATGGTAATGCTCAGAACAAGACGGTCAGATAAAAGCATTAGTGGCATGTAGCACAGAGAGCCTGATGTAACTAATATACAAGTAAACAAAATTTCCTGTATCAAAAAATAAAATACAATTTCTAGATTGAAAATTTTCTACTTTCATCAATGCTAATATTTTTACTTAGCTATTATGTCACTTACCTCTCACACATCTCAAAAGCAAATAAACTGATACAACCAAATGCAACAGCTCCAAGATGTTTCCAGTAATCCACCACTCTGTTCTTGTCTAAATGATCCTGAAATGCATCAGTATATTAGAATTAAGAACAAGAGTTCCTGAAACCAAAACAAACAAAACACTGCCATCCAACACGACAAGAAAACAGAATTACTACATTTGTGCACAAACACATGCAAAGGTGATTATTCTCAGACTATAATTCTTTCTTCTTGTCAAACGCCTGTCCTGACGTTCAAGGTCTAAGAATGTCTAGCTGCAATGAGCCGGAAGAGGAAGGTGTAAGCTATCATGCTTGGTAACAGTTAACAACAACAACAAAAAAATCCTTAAACACGTATTGTGTAAAGTAACCAAATTTGTCTTTCATATGATCATATCAAGTGTATCAAAATCAAATTATTACATATTTTATCTATATTATAACTAGGTAAAAAATATAGACAGATAAAGCTTTATTCTAATTATCTTTAAAAGTATCAAAAATGTTAAGCATCCAAACTAATCATTCAATGCTTTAAAATCATTAAAGGGGTCATTTCTAAAGGTTTTATTAAAAATTCCATATTAACAAGCCCTTCATGAGCCAGGTAGTCACTCTTTACTATGGGACTGTTGACATTCCCTAGATCATCATTGTGGAAGTATCTGAAATGTAATTTGAATGTATTGCATCTCACAGATTTCAAAACAATTTTCAGAACGAAAATTGAGAAAAAAATGAAAAGGTTAAAGGCATTTGAGTTTTCAGTACTATGCAGTACAAATGTATACTATCCTTACTTTCCATTTCTCATTCCAAGTAGTTGAGGTTGACAAATTCTTTGATTTTCATTCATATAAATCATGGTAGGACAAATTCTTCTCCATCGAGCAGAAAAATATTCATTCCCCATGATAGAGTTGTTATATTCCTCGGTGACAAGATAAATTCGACAGCCTTCTTGACATTTGATTCTTGGTAATGAGATACAACCCCTGAAGTGGGGTGTATCTCTTGTCTGGTGATCAACCTTTGATAATTTGTGATGCCCATTCCAAATTCTATCTTACCAAATGGGTTGGTAAATATCTTCAATGATTTTAATCTCACAGACGAAGACAAAGGCGGTAGGTAGTAGCACTTTTCTCTGGATACTTTTAGGTGGCAATGTACAATGAACACTGACTGTTGTAGTCAACAGATCACGACTTGTTTTCCACGATTCTCCACTCAATTTTCCACAACTGCCTTCATTAGACCTTCATTGTCATTCAGAACCAATACATTAAACACAGAATCGTAACACAAAAGAGTACAATACGATTGCCATCTGGAAGCTCTGAGAATGATCTGACTTGTTGCTGTTCTTTGCTCTCAAAATTGTCGGTGGCGTCACCATCAATCCCGAAGACTCAAATATTCTGTAAATTCAATTCCCCAGGGATGAGCCATGATGAGGGTCCAGCAATATCAGTTGTAGTATTATGTTCACTAGGCAGTATGTGTCCCATCAAACAGCACAGTTTCTTCCTCGAGGATACCATCATCGGAATAAAATGAGAAACAGTTGACCAACACGATTGCTTTCCCGCACAACTTTTTTTCACAGGCTGAACTCCACCTGCTTTTTGAGAAAGTTTGCTTCCTATGTCCAAGCCATCACAATCACAACCACAACATGAGCAGCTGAAACAGACTGGACATCTCGGTCTCTGGCATTTGCATATGATTCGAGGTACTTCTGTCATTTCACTAGACATCATTAGCGCTTCACTAGAGCTTCTACCTATGAAGTTGGGGAGGAGATTTTTCAATAACTTCTCACGTGATGCACCGAGAATAAAACAGAGAGTGGCAAATGGCTTCTCTCCGCCTGCGGAGATTCTCAAACAAAAAATAAAAGCGAAATCCGTTTCTCTGCAATGACGCAGGGTTTTTTGTACCAACAAGGGTGATCACCCGGCTCGTGAAGGGGCACGCATTAAACAGGAAAGGAGGGATAAACTTACAAAGGACTCATCAGCCGGAGTCAAGTCAGATCAGATAGAATCATTTTCGTTTACCTGTTGCTCTGATTTTCTAAAGTACCTACCTCCCAGCTTTCATTAGGTTCTAGATGCCAATATATGCAGTATGCAACAGCAAGAGGGATCCCTGTCTGGCTGGTTTTAAAAGCTCACAGACTGATTAAAGCTGAGACTTTAGCCAGTTCTCATTTGCTTGAAGAGGAGGAAATAAAACAATTTTTAAAAAAACCAAAAAAACGACTTAAAACAAAAACAAAAAATAAAGTGTCCCTGAAGACTTACAATCATGTGCTCTCCTGCAAATATGAGCCAGAAAGAGAGGAGGACTGCATAAAAGACTCCCTGTCTGATGTCACTCAGAAGCAGCATAAAGGGCATGTTTATCCACAAAGTCAGCCATTCCATAGGCACTAGGAACAAACAAAATAAAAGATAATAATGCACAACTTCTAGTCCTTAAAACGACCGAAACAGTGATACATCTAGCAAGAATTCTCTAGAATTGTCAGATTCATTATTATTTACTGCTTCCAGTACATAATCATAATATTCATAATACAACATTTTATATTTTGTTGTCCTCTTCAACTGAAGATAATGCTGCTCAACGTTTCTTCTACACCAGAAACAATGCTTTTCCATTAAATTTCAACAAGACTGCAGCTTAGATATTTCTATAAACTTTTCCTGTTATTTGCCTAATTATCACTGGCACTGCCACATAATTAAAACTCGACAACCATGGAAAGCAGCGCCTAAGAGCTAGATTTCTAACAAAGTTTCACTTTTAGTGACCAAAGGGGTAGTACTGATATCATTTAAAGAATTTTTTGCATTAATTTTTTTTTAAGTAACAGAATTATAAATAAAGGATAAAATGGCAGCCAATGCCCCTCTCTTCCTCTCTCTCAAGATCTTTTATTAGACATTTTCCTGTCACTCTGTACCAAGTAAATCGCTTAATAAAATGGGGTTCAACAATAAGACATTTATAACCAGTACATGAATTCCAGAAAAATGCTGAGAGATTAATTGTTTGATTTTCATTGTCTTTACAAATTTTAATTGTCTTGGCGGAAGCCCAAAGAGCAAGCCAGCCATGTTTCTTCATCAACTACATTTGCTCTAAACTGGCAAATCACTGAAAGACTGACTTCCAACTATGAAATCTTACAAGTATTGAACATTACTTACAATTTAAAAAGGATAATGCTATTCCAAGGGCAAAGAGAGTCCTGAAAAAAAAAATTTTTTTTTAAATAAGGTTTAGTTTTGGAAACAGTGACATTACATTTTTAAAATATTTTCTCATATCTTTGAAAATATAATTAACAAAATAATTAGAATTTTTCAGTAAGTTATCTCTGCATAAGCAAATTGTGAAGGTTGGAGAATTATTTTTCTTGATTATGAAATAATATTAAATAAAAATAAACTTATCTTTAAATCACAACTAATGCTAATAACAGATTACATGCGTTGAAGATATGAATTTAAAAAATTTTGTGAATTTCATATTTTTATTTATATAATTTGGAAAGCCCAGTAAAGTTGAGCAAGTGCATTATGAACCTCTTCGCAGCTTCACCAAATGTGATAACTCCCTACCACCATGTGTTGTTGTTGATATTATTGTCAGACCATTCTCCAGAATTTAAGGGTCAAAGGACATTTCACAGCAGAGAGCTAAAAGGGGGAAGGCAAGAAGTATCAGCCCTGGTGACCAAGCAAGTTACCTAGGTATGGGAGCTCAAGCACTGGTCAAGATGCAAACCATTCAGGAGTTACCAGTGGCACCTTCATATGTATCAAGAAAATCCTACTAGAATTCTTCAGTTTTAGATGTGAAAGGAGACCAAGAATTATTACAGGGAGGTATTCCAAATTGAGCCAGGCCTGACCAGAATTCAAACTGAACCATGAGAGTCCAGTAGCCTACAACTATGCATTAAAATGCAAAAATCTTTCATCTTGATCATGTTCTATTGATAGGTATCGACTAGTACTTCAGAAGCAATCGGCATGCAACTACAACACAGGTTTATAAAACAACTGTTGTAAACTTGACAAGATCTATTTATTCAACATATGACAAGCAAACATTTTTCTATTCAGTGTACTCCCAATTACATGAATACACCTGCCTTATACAGCTCTCCATATCATTCTTGAAAGTTTGCAGACTGCCACCAATCAAAATCTATGGACTACCAAGCCATCTAGCACAAAAGAGAGACTACCTAAACAATATACAGATTCACACTCCAAAAGTAATTAAGACAAGACTATTATGCAGAGGATGAAACAGAAATGATTCATTTTCTATGCTGAAATACAGTAAGATGTTAATATGAATAGCAAACATCACAATTAATTGCAGGCAGAATAATCTCCCAGGCAAGGTATTTAATCTAGAATACCTGCTTGTACTGATCTTAACGAGGCAGTGTTGTAGTGGCTACTAATAATAGCTGAAACAAAAACAGTAATTAGTCAGGCAACTGTGCACACGGAGAGAACTCAAGTTGGTTCTTGCCAAGTGCTGAAATTGTTTGGATAGCAATAACTGCTCAGAGGTGTTGAAACACATTTTTGTATTTCTGAAACAAGTTCTTTTACCTTTCTAGCAGATTAGCTGGTCTTTCTAGCATCTGAATCCTTCGCCAGAACCAGACCAGCACTGTCATAAGAATTGGAAACATGACGGTCTTCAAAGAAAACCAGACTTCAGTAAAGCCCCCAGTTTGACTTATTGTCTGCAAATATAAATAATTATATTGACAAAAGTAGCATCAGCAGTGCACTTGGCCTACATAGCATCTGACAAAAAAAGCTTTGTAAATAGCAAAAAAATCCTAAAAACAGTAGCCCAACTATGAAATAATGACAAGTTTTTGTTGTTTTACAAAAATATACATCTTCTAGAGCAGTGATTCTCAACCAGGGGTAAATTTACCCCTGGGGGTAAATTTACACGGCAGTGGGTAAATATGTCATACCTGCAAATTAAGTATTAATTCTGTAATTCACTATACCTGGTCAGCCTGTATTAGAAAGATTATGACTGATATGGGCGTAGATCCTTGGGAGATGCATTCTCCTTTGATGTAGGATGTACTATCTACCATACCCCCTAAAATTCCTTTGTTTTTGATAATAAAATCATATATATTCAATCAAAATTTATGAATCCCACAAAAATTTGTTCTGAAAAAACTCCTTTTATTGTTAAGATTTTATTTTGTTGTCTTTTGATTGTAAATAAATTTCCTCTTCTTCTTCTTATTCTTAATAATAAAGTTGTTCCAGCATCTTTTTTTCTGTGCCTCTTTGCCAGCTATACATTTTTTTGCATGGGAGTAAGAGGGTAAATGGAGAAATACATCAAACCAAGGGGGTAAATGACAGAGGAAGGGTTGAGAATCACTGCTCTAGAGATTAAAATGCTTTTTCAAGGTCTGTGGTCAGTTTTGTGTTAAAACAAAATATCTGAAATTAGTATTTAAACTATATAAACAGTAATATCTGCCATATTCAGTATAAAAAATAAAAAAAACTGACTTGGCATTTACAAGATTAAAGGAAAAAATATTTATAAAATTTCCAAATAGAAAACAAAATAAATACAGGCTACTAAATACTAATTTCATTTTTCACACAATTATGCCATCTGTAATGTAAAATTGACAAATATTGCTACATTATTACATAATATTCATCATTTAATTATTTATTTCAATTCTATGCAGGAATATGGTAAGCAAAAGTAATAGACACCTTTCCAATTCAAAAATGTTAGTGTATCCAACTGTCTACTTAGTTCTATCCATCACTTACATTTTAGATTTTTCTTTTACCTTCAAATTTTCAACAATATTTCTAACATGTAGATCCCTCTTGCAATTCATGGGAGACTTACAAAAACTTAAATGCTGCTAATTACTACTAATTCAAAATAAACAAATAAAATGAGAGGTTGACGCAATGCATTATTTAAAGGAAAATGTAACAATCTATCAGGACGACAAAACATTACTAGTACTTACTATGACCCAGATGTCAAGCAAACGTCCAATGTGCAAATTGGTACCTTTGTGTGGATGAACTGGTATTCTAATGTTAATAAGGTAGTAGTCATGGTGGCAACTTCCAAGCTCGAAAAATGGAATCAGTGAGCACTTGTAGTGGTTATCTGGTTTTTTCTGGAAACAAAACCAAACATTCTAAATACCCAGATACATAAAATACAAAGTTAGACTCCAAAAATTATAGATTACTACTACTTTTATGGGTCATCAATAAAATGCTAAAGTAGACAAAAGTTACTTTTATGCTTTCTTAATCAGATTATACATTTTTTTAAAAAACGTTACTAAAAATAATTTGCATGTGACCAAATGTTTTGCAGTAAATGCTTTGCCATGTCTTATATATCGTGCACCAGCAACAGGAAAGATAGTAAAACACCAGTCAAACAAATTATCTTAATTAAACATATACAAGATATATAAAGACACTAAAGTAATGGTACACACACACTTTAAAAGTATTGTTTTAACCAATCAATCTCTATGTCCCTCAGATTTTGAATAAATAGAAAACTTATTTTAACCCTTTTACATTGAAACTTACATGCTTTTCATCAATTGTACAGTCGAGTTTCCTCTGTTCAACAGACTCTGCTAGCAGTTTCCAGTCAGTGGGTTCGTCATACTTTTCTCTATAGCCTAACTTCACTTCCATCTCAAATGTAGCATTATCAGCTGAGAATTAAAAGAAACAATCATGAATTGCTCTCAGTCCTGGATTCACCAAAAACAGAAAACGTTTGCAGAATACTATGTATTTGACTAATCGGCCACTCCAGATAATCAGTCAACCTCCTCTTTCTTTACCTGTTGAAAACATCTAAACTGAAGGTTGGACATGAAATTGCCCACTATGCAAACAAATGACAGAGTAATAATTACTAGTAATCTATTTTCCATTCTTTAATAAAACTTTTTCTTTTTATTTACTTTGTGTGTTAGAAAGAAAAAGAAACACCTGTTTCAGAAATTTAGATTCACACTACCTGTTAAGTTCAACCAGTGCACACAATTCTGAAAATACTGACTTCTGAAATTCTTCTTTGATGAGTAATGTCATCTACAACTGTAGATGTACCAGATGAGGTTGTGTAGTGCCATAGTTACCACTAACAAACATTGCTAATACTGTGCCTTGTCAGGGATGTAATAGAAGAGGTTAAGTTGCTAACCATGCTCAGATTAACCACATACCTACAGGACTATCCGGGTGGTAAGCTATTTCCAGCTGCAGCACACTGATGATGTTCTGGAACCACCTTGACATATCCAACTGTTGACCACCTTTTGGCCCGGGCACCCAGAAGGAAAACACTATCTGGTTGGCAGTAATCTTTTCCTGCATCACTCTTGGATCATCAAAAGAAGACAAGGACTGGCACTGTTCAGGACCCCCTCTTGGTACAAACCACAATTTCTTGTGGGCATGTCGCCCTCTGTCAAGACATTTTGTCCCCAGTATTGTCTGAACATGGGAAGGTGCTGGAGCTAAACAAACAAAGATTATAATATTTTCATAAAAAACAAACATTTCCAACATTTATTGCAGTCTTAAAAGGTTAATAACACTGGAAAACAATGATTTTGGCACCAGAACACTATCATGCTTACTCTGTAGTATTTTGCACACTGATTTCAAATCTGAAGACTGTTTTGCTCTAGGAAGTCATGTTTTTTAGTTATGGCTGATATTTTTAAAAAATTACTTGAAAGTGGTCCCCAATGACATGGAAAATCCTGTTCCACTTCCTCCAGCAGCTCCTGCCCTAGAAAGTGATGAAAGTTCAGATGTTGAGTGCGATGATACTGCTATGGATGAGCCATATGAGCCTGCATTGGATGAAGAAAAGCCGCACTTGCTAAATCAAGAAGAGCTCAATGATTTGGTGAGAGATTTATCACTGTCAAAGGAGAAGGCTAAAGTGTTAGGCTCTAGACTAAAGGAATGGAATCTTTTACAAAAAGGTACAAACATTTCCCATTTCCGTGATCATCACACAAACCTAGCTGATTTTTTTTGAATAGAAAATGGTGTTTGTTTCTGCATTGATGTAAACAGTCACATGAGTGAACTGGGATATAAACATGTGACTGATGAATGGAGGTTATTCAGAGACTCTAGTAAACTAAGCCTTAAAGCTGTGCTGTTACATCATGGTAACCAAAAACCTTCGGTTCCTATAGCTCATGCAGTTGGCTGGAAAGAGACATACAAGTTGATGGAACTATTTTTGAAAGTGACGAGTTATTCGCATCAAAAATGGAAAATTTGTGGTGATCTCAAAGTTATTTCTCTCCTTCTCAGACTGCAGCTAGAGTACACAAAACATGTGTGTTTCTTGTGTCTTTGAAACAGCTGTGATGATGCCAATCGAAAAGACTAGCCTGAGTGACAGGAACCTATTGTTGGTAGGTTCAATGTGCAACATATGCCATTGGTAGACCCTCAGAATATCTACCTTCTGCCACTTCATATCAAACTCAGCCTCATGAAAAACTTTGTCAAAGCCATGGATAAAGACAGTGATGGCTTCAAGTACCTAAGAGAGAAGTTTGGTGCTGACAAAAGTGAAGCTAAACTCAGAGGAGGAATTTTTGTGGGGCCCGAAATTCAAGAACTCATGCGTGATGACAGGTTCAAAAATAAGCTGAACCCATTGTAGTCTGCAGCATGGGAAGCATATCTTCCATACTGCTTTTATCAGTCTTTCTCATGCATCTGTTGTCTGATCATGGCAAATATGTTTCACATTAAACATTTGAATACCAAATATTGTTGTTCAAGCTTTATATAGTTCATATGACATAAATTATAATATAGCGTTAGTGGTGAAATTCCTCCTGATGCATATCTCAAGAACCTGACATCCCAGCAAAATTCTGACTTCAGATTTGAAATCACATTTTGCTCGGTGACAGACCAAAAGTTTCATTTTGTTGTCCAGTGTAATGGACCATCACAATAATCATTTTTCATTTTTGATTATATTATTTCTGTTAGTTCGAAACCAGAGAGGCCTATTTTATCCCTAACTTCTGTTAAGTATTTCATATTAGGACAGAATCAGAGTTGTTGTCTAGTCAGCAAACTCAGGTGCAATTGTAAATAACACTAAAACATTTATCTAGCATTTAAAAAGAAACAAAATTAGAGAGGATGCAGACAAATAACTTAGCTACTTTTCCCGCACTAATTCGTGAATATTCTAGGATTTCTTGAATTATGCAGTCTAGCTGATTGAATGATATATCAGTAAAAAAAAGAAAACTTTGCTTCAAGGGTTTTATGGTAAAGTCACAAAGTATACAAACATGCAACATGTACTACTTTCACTTTGTTTGTGGAGTTTCAAAAAAATTTTTGTTTTTTACATTTATTAGTTTGCATATTATTATAAAACTAAACAAAATATCCTATTATCAAAATTCACCATCTAACACAACACACTTTTTTGGTTTCTTTTTCATCCTTATCTGATATCAAATTATATTCTAAAGCTTAAAAATCAACATCAAGATCATATTTTTCCATCATGTGCTGAACTTTTCTCTGAGAATAGATTTTGTCATAAATTCTTAGTTATTATCATTTAAAAACGCATTACAAATGCATGGAATGTCTAGCTTCATACAGACTTTGCGGCCAAGATGAGTTAGACTGATATTATTGGAGAAAGCAGAAAGTACTTATTCACTGTAGATATTTCAAGTAATAAACATTTCTGACAGACACAGCCATCAAGATTGGACTGTGTTGCAGTCTGAGCCAATTTCAAAACAAAGTCAAATTGAATATGTTGTATACTCCTACACCCAAAATTTGCAAAATATCAAAAAATATTTTGTTTCTTACTTGGCAAAGCTTTATTGAGATTTACAATGACATTCAGACTGCATGATAGGCAGAATTTTGAGAGAGACATAAACCAAACCTTCCTACTACATTAAAAAAACTAACATTATGTAATATTTCATTACCCTATTTAAAAAAGGAAGTAGATTAGGAAATCCTTGTAGTGAGAGCATACCACAGATTTCTACTAAACAGCCTCTCTACTTCAAAAGCATTCCATTTCCTAACAACTATGCCAAAAGCACCTGCCTCTTTACTCACAGTTATTTTGAAGCTACTATCAAAGACTCTAAAAAAAGAAATGACAGCCAAAGATACAAACTGGGTAGCCTTCACTTTAAAAAATGCAATCAAGCTGAGATATGACTTGCTTTTAATCAAAATACCAATACAGGAAACTTTTTATTAGGTTACTTGCCATTTATGGCCAGGCATGGAATGTGTGGGGCCAGTCTAGTTGGAGTAATTTCCCCCAGTGGCAAGATCTAAAGGCTGGGTCTACACAACAATGTATGTCTCCCATACAGGATGTAGGTGCTAAGTGAATTGGCAAGAGGACTCTTGTATTTGTAGCAGGCCTGTCCACTTTTGGTAGGAATTTATTGTGACTCATCCTTTCCTGTTGCTTTCCCTTGCTCTTCAAGACATTTTGTGTGTCAGTGGGGAGACCAAGTCATCCATAGAAAATGACAGACCAAAAAAAAAAAATTGTCTTAAGTCCCTTAGGCCAGGAATTAAGTAGGCTCCCTTCCCACACAAATCCTCAACCATTTTCTAAAAAAAAAGTAACCAGCTATACCAGAGGGGGTAGAGAGAGAAAGAAAGAGAGAGAGAGAGAGAGAGAGAGAGAGAGAGAGAGAGAGAGAGAGAGAGAGAGAGAGAGAGCGAGAGAGAGAGAACAAAAATATTTGTTTATAGTTTTGTTTTTAATATAATTTTTTTTAAATTTAAAAATATGCAACATTTCAAAGAATACATACATTATATATTCAACAATCAGAAGAAACAATTAAGAAAAAAAACAAATCAAAGAAACCTAGAAATCTAGTTTTTAAACTGCTCTACACTCTCCTGGTCAATAACTACTGTTCTTAATCTATTTAATTTTGTAAGCTATGCTAATACTCTAATCAAAGACATGGCACGATTTCTTCTCTCTTTCATCAGCCGGCCATGTGGATTCCTTCAAACTCTGGTTTCTTCCCACATCCGAAAATGAAAAGAGCTGGTAGGGTTTTCCAGATAAGTGGAGGAGGTACTGTGGGTAACTCTCAACTGGCTTGCACCTTGATGACCACTCAAGAATCTCCAATCATATCCAGGTAACCAAGGTTAATTAATAACTCCCATTGCCCTTTCTAGCTCATTGAGATATCCTTAAGACCTCGAAAGTCAGGACAGGAGTTCATCAAGTAGTAGTAAAGGTTCCAACCCTACACAGCATATTCAAGGTGTAGACTTATATAATGCCACTAACAATTTTGAGGTCATTTTTCAAAAGTTAGGAAATCTAAAGGATGCAAATCTCCTCTCCAAGATATCTGCAAATTGAATGAGCATACTCTGCCTCCACTCTAAATTACAGGAATTCCTTCTATTTAGCATTTTAACTCGTTTAAGCAAATTCTTTCACAAAACCTAAAACAGTTGCCAAAATTTATTTTAAAAAGAAATTATGAAAAAAGAAAAAAAAAGCGTATCTGATTATCTACACAAAAATTCCTTATGCAAGGTAAATGAAAATATAATTTGATGCCTCATGAAGAAATTCAATACCACAAGAGCTAAGCTACAAGTTAACATTTCAGGACTTTTTTTTTTTTTTTTTAACTGAAGAGACTTCTTTTATTATTGTATGGAAGAATAAATTCCAGTCTGGCTGTCTAATTTTGTTTTTGCTTTATGGGCAACAGAACAGAGGATTTCATAAATGCCTTATAAGGTGAAAGGAACAACAACAACAACAACAAAATACTTACAAAACTCAAACTACTAAGTTATAAACAACTACATTTTCTCACTCCAATTTATGGAATCTTCTTTTAAATCATCTTTTTTTTTTTATAGTGGAAGAGGTTATGACACCAAAACCCACACTCTACTATGCACAACCCTGACGACACACGCACGTGAGGTAGTTGTCTGTGGTCTCACCGCAGGAGAGCTACAATGGAGAAAGCATATGATGTGATAAATTCGGATTTATTATATTGCCTTTGAAAGTGACCGCCGTGGTAAACACGAAAATGTAGCTTCAGCTAGCCAGTGAATTCAGCAGCTATACAGACAGATTTCTTCTTCTGTTCTTTTATAAGAAATGTCAGCGCAAAAGAACGGACACTACAAACGGAAGGGCTCACACAGAGAGACAAGTTTTGACTGGGGCCCCTCCGCGCTTTAATATCTGGCAGGCAGGTACCCCTGGATTCTGGAAGAATAGTATTCCGGTACTACAATAGTTAGTACGCTGAAGAATGCCCAAAACAAGATTTAAATACTGGGTTTAATTATTTGAAGACACCAATCATGCACAAGAAATGGGCTGGCATTATAAGATAGTTGTTACTTGTCTGGGAAAGGGGGAGATAACCTGAATGAACAGGAGGGTAAAGGGGTGCTTCGGAATCTTCATTGGCGTCTTGATTTAGAAAGTATGATCAACAACCCCCCCCCCCCACCATCACCAGAATGTAAAGGGACTCCCCCCCCCGGTAGGAATGTTAGTAGATTTAACGGAATCTCCTGCAAATAAACAACAACAACAACAACAACAACAAACAGATCCTGGGTTTCCGAACTTGGCTTCCAGTGAATGGAATTTGTAAGAAATCTGAATGCGTCTGGGTCGGTCCTCGATTCGGGTTTTTGACCAGATGAACCAGAAGTGCGCTCAGCGTCAGCAACTGAGAAATGTAATGATGGCGATGACAAACGACGACTCCGTCCGTGTGTGACAGAGAGAGGGGACAAGTTTGGGATGGTGTCACCTTCGGGGGGAGTCAGGGGTCAGGGGTCAGACTTCGCTACGAGAGGATGCTACCGTGAGTGAGTCACATGGACCCGCAAAATGGTCTCCTCCCCCCCCCCAACCACCGATGTCGCTCGCCTTAGCATCTTAAGTCTCTCTCTCTCTCTCGGCCGTGTTAAGCCATCTAGATGCTCACCCCCCCCCCCACGACAGCCTGATGTTCTTCTGTACTGGGGCATCAGAAAGTGTTGGGACAATAACTAACCGTCGTCACGGAACGGACAACAACCGCTCGCTTATCCCTTTTCTGTTTGTTTTGCGAAAAGGGGTGTCTCTCTCTGCGGTGAGTTATGGTTAGTCTAATAATTAATAACAGTAATAGTAATAAACACACCACTCACCTATCAAACCGCCGAGCAGAAAGAAGACGATCAAAGCAACGAGCAGGCTCAGCCCCAGCACAGTCAGCTTCCTGCAGCTCAGGTTTTCCAGCACAACGCCAGACATCTCGATCTATACATAAACAAATCGCTGCTTATCAATTAATAATAATAATAATAATAAATCGAAGGATTCAGCACAAGACACACTGCTGTACTATCATCAAACCCGTTTGCTAGACTTGATTCGAGCGCCCTCTGGAAACCCGGGCGATCCCACTCGTGGAGACAGAGGGGAGACAGCTTGTCTATCCTACTCTTTAAACACCCTCGAATTATTCCACGCCCCCTTCTCTCTCTCTCTCTCTATCTTTTTGGTTGGTTGGGGGGGTTATAAATTCGGTAAAAAATTATAGAGATATTAGTTAACTACAAAAATAGCCTTTCGATTTGACATAAAGTTTATCTGTTTTTTTGTTTTTTTTAATTTAGCAGGTAAAAACTTACCTGAGTTCACCGACGCCCTTAATGCAAATCCTAGCACAATGTCACAGTATTTCGAAAAGGGTTTTTGTGGTGAGTCAGCGCAATGTATGTTGAAAATCAGTCTGTAAGTTTATCATGTCTGTCCTGCTTACCCATAATACTTAATGAAGTCCGGGACCATTCCGTTCATCAACGACCTTACTATTACCGGTAATTTAAAAGAAAGAAAGAACATTAACCTACTTCCAGATTTAAATAACGTGAACCTTTTTTTGTTGTTGTTGTTGTTGTTGTCAGAATTGCCAGGTACGGTTAAAAAAAAAAAAAAACGTTTCTGAATTTACTTTCAATTTCACGTTAATGCAAATATCTCCGGTCAAAGTCAAAATGGACGATACATCTTTCCAAAACGGACTACTTCTCCTCAAGCCTTCATGGCGCTCCACAACAATGGACCGGAAAGATTTTCTCAACTTCTGCGGTTACTTGGATAAAATCACGACATTCCGGTTTATTAGGGATTCTTTGGCGGCCTAATTATCATTCTGCTTCTAAAAACGGACCTAATCCTATGTGATTCAGTTCTCGGACGAGCCTGACTGTTTGCACCAGCGCACACCGTCTTAAGTTATTTAGTTTTCGCAATTAATGTAAGCTTGGTTCTGGAAAATAAGCATCTTAAAATAAATAAATACATTTTAGAAATTGCACGTTTTTGCTCGAAAATAAAGTAAAATCTCTTGGCAATTAGCAAACGCCAACATTTTCGTTGTTGGCGAATGCGCATTGAGCCAAGATAGGAAAGAAATACCGAGTTCGTGGCAAATGAAGGCTGCCAAAAATAACCAAAAATTCTAGTGGTTAGAAAACTATATGAATATATGATAGAGTGAGACGACGGTTTGGCCCAGATAAACATCCAGAGATTTATCAGGAACATAAGACATCAGTGTCAGAGGCTCTTGCACAAAATACTGGATGAATTTCTTAACCGGAATTCGTCACTTTGTAGAAAATGATAAGATTTTTCAACTCTCTGTCCCGATAAATAAGAAATGTTCTGACCCATAGTGACGTCATTATTTGATGATATCTTTGATATTTGGCAACATTAATGTCTTCTTAAATTATAATTTATGCGCATTCCAAATTTGCTTTCCTTTACCCCTGTACTTTTGATGTTTTCTAGGATAGTACCACGATAGGTTTAAGATGCAAGGATGAAATCCTTGATGTTCACGTGAGATCATACGGTGGTGCTGTTGAGAATATGATTAGCAACAAACCATACATATTACATCAAATACGTGCACACTTATGTATATTTAGCATTTCTAAGTGTAAATGTATTCTACTGGACCATGGTAATCAATGCTAATAGCATTATTAAGAATACTGATGAGAAGAAAGGCTTTGGCCGACTATTCGTTTTAGCTTGAAATATGATAAGCAGCATGCTCGGGCGGTAGATGGAGCAAGCAGAGTTAATGAATGGAACTATTCGCCTGGAGATGCCAGAGCTGCTCGTTCCCTTACCTAAAGTATTCGTTAACCCTTAGATGCTGAAAGCGGATATGTACGCTTTGACATTTATAGTCATTTGGTGCTGGAAGCAGATTTACCTCACAGTTTCAAAAGAAACTTTTCCATCCATTGCGATAAGCGAGAATACTCTCACGTCTTTGAAAGCCCCGCAATTCATTTGTTGGTGGATAATTGAAACTTTTCAGCCCGAAATTTAATTAAGTTCCGAAAGGGTTAAACCACGCCAATACTATGCGGTGCAGGCTTGCTGCTGTCCATTCCTTTATTAATGGATGTTGATAAACTACTCAAAACCTGCTAAGGATCGAATGATTATCAACAAACCATAAATATTATATCTATGCAATTTACTTTCGGTCCCTAACCTCCCCTATTTCTAACCCTCACTTATAGTGTGACGAAGTTTCCTCCGGTGAGATGCACGTGAAAAGTTGCCCCATCCCACTGCTTGCTGTCGTTTTGCGTTTTGGCATTTGAGAAGTGCTTCGTCGCCAGATTGGTCGTTTTTTAAATGCCGGTTGATACAGAATAGCACAACGGCGACGAGAGCCACATTTGATAACCACAGAACTTGCCTTGGGATGCTGGAGACTGGAAAAACTAAGCGACATTCGGCAGATGAGCTTAGCGTGAACCAGATTTTCATTTCTTCAGCCTGGACTCGGATCAGACCTTTGGTTCTGCTGTTAGACCAAAAGGTAGGAGTCGATCCAAGACAACAGCGCATCGCCAGGGGTCGCTTTTTGGGTCTCGTAAGTAAGGAGAAACCGCTTCCGGATAGCGACTGAGTTGAAAGGAGACTGGACCCCAGTACTTTTCACGGCTGGACTTTACAGATCGACTTGACAAAGTTTGAAGAAAATCACGGGAAAGATTCGAAGTTCCCAATTTGCTGAACATGACCGCTATGATGGTACTTCTTAGATGATGTGTGGAGGGGTTATTTGGAATGGCAAGACTGACCATCCTGTTTTCTAGGACAGTACCACGATAGGTCTAAAGTACAGGAATGAGATCCTTGATGTTTACATGAGGTCATACGAAGTTGCCGTCGAGAATGACTTCATTTCCATGGATGATAACGCCGTCTACATCGCGCACGGTAAGTTGACCAAACTTGAGCAGGAGAGAATCGTTCGTATGGAGTAGCCAGCTTGTTCTCCAGACCCATAACCAATCGAACAGGCGTGAAACATGCTTCAGGCAGCCATTGAAAGACTTCCTGCGCTATCACGAACTTTGCAGGAATTTGGTGACTCTTCCCAATGAGGTGTGAGACGACGGTCTGGCGCAGATCAACATTCAAAGATTTACCAGGAGCATAAGACGTCAGTGCCCAACCGCCATTCGTGTCAGAGACTCTTACACAGAATACTGGATGAATTTCTTAACCGGAAATCGTCACTTTGCAGAAAAAGATAAGATTTTTCAACTCTCTGTCCCGATAAATAAAAAAAAAAAATGCGACGTCATTATTTTCTGATATCTTTGCAATTTGGCAACATTAATGTCTCCTTAACCTATAAATTATACACGTTCCATCTTTGCTTTCCTTGTGGAACCTAACAATAGCATCCCTTGACCCTTGGTAATTTTTTGGAAGAGAGTTCAAAGGTCATTTCCTTTAAAAAAAATTATTATTAGAATGATTTGAGTAATGGAAGATCCTGGTTATTCTAAAGATTTAGCATCACTGAAAATTACTAATTTTGCATATTGCAAACTGCGTAGATCTAATAATACAGACTTCTGAAATTCTAAAAGATAAGAAAAAGGTGGAGGAGTCTCAATTTGTTTTTGCCCCCATAGGTTCTCGAGGAGCAAGTCGTTTGGAATTGCAGTAAATTGAATTTAATTTCTGTGAGGATGTAAACGTCTCTCCCTTCTTTCTTTTTCTTTTTTTTTCAGTACTAAACTAGAGAATGTTACACGAGATTTCTAAACTTCCTGCCCCCACTCTAGAAGACAACCCGGCACTTTTGTGGAAGGAGTCGAGCCCGAACTCCTGATGGTACGACTGGAAATCAGCGAGTAAACACCACCCTCCGCGGGAATGGCGAGGAGCCAGAAGGGAGGGATTTATATTTCAAAACAACTTCCGGAATTCTCCTGGACGACGCTGTGTGAAAGCGCTTCTATTGATGTTAGGACTGGAGACAGGGGGTGGGGGGGGGTGTGTGTTTGCGTTACTCGGTGTGTTTCATATTTCTAAAGGTTTCCCCATCTTTGCTCGTGGCGCATCGAGTCTCAGAACTCAGATATCGGGTTCTCAGCTAATCGATCAGTCCGAAAATACACGGTCACATCGGCGGCGTCAGAAACATTCCTCAAGACCACCAGATTACTATTCCGAACTCACTGTTGTTGTTATTATTATTATTATTATTATTATTATTATTATTATTATTATTATTATTATATTATTATTATTTATTAGTTATTTCAGTAATATATCAGTACTCATTAAAGTGCAAATTGCGGCACGAATTCGAGAATAATTTACGATGCATATTAATTATGTAATGCGCGCGCGCGCGCGTGTGTGTATGTGCGTATCAAAACACATTTTAAAGGAAATTTACATTGTATTTTATTCAGATTGATATATATAAGTATGGTTTTTCGTGGTTAAAACTCGATGTACCTGTGTTAAAATAATACGTAAATGTGTCTCCTATGCTAATTTTTAATCGCGCAGCTCCGTTTGCTGACAGAAGCAGACGACATTCTCTGTCCGTGGACCGCGCTCTGTAGCTTCATCTTTGAAAATAGGTAACTGCACTGTTCTTCTCCCTGCTTCCTTCTTCCTCCTCCTCCGACTTCTGACCGCTTAATTTTCAATCCGTCTTCATCATTCACGATATCATTTCGAAATGCCCCATTTTTTTTTTATTATTGAAACGTCAAAAAGGGGGCCGGCCGCCGGGTCGTCGTCGTAACGCCAGTCTCTAACAAGGGAGACTACCCCCGGGGGCGGAGAGAGCGTAGTGCCGCGGTTATCCGATAGGGAACGGACCGCGGCCTATCTTGCCGCCAAGCATCTAGGGTGACATCTCTCCCGGGGAACCCCCTTCGTTTCAGGATGTGGCCGGGGGAACCCCGCCGATGTCGGCCGCCATTTATATAACTTTAAAACGAAGGATTCTTTTAAAAAGTAAATTTATCGAGAGGAAACATTTTTTTTTTTGTTTTTGTTTGTTTTTTGTGTACATTTATTTAATTATTTCCTGTTACTGTTCGTCTGTTACCCCTTTGTTTTAAACCCACTTATTTTGTCTTGACCCCTTTATGAGAAATATATGTAAACACCACGTTTGTCTCCTGATATAATTTTGCTTCTTTGACAACAAACAATAATAATAATAATAATAATAATAATAATAATAATAAAATAATAACCAACAACAACAACAACAAGAAGTTTATTGCCTCCATTCGGTAGACCTTCGCCTCAGAGGAAGATGCTGTACATCTGCAGAGAGAGAGAGAAGGAGAGAGGGGGGGGTCTTTGTATTGTCTGTGACCACTAAAACAGATAACTTAGGTTTTAAACCCAAATGTTGTTCTTGCAGAGAGCCTAAATTTGTTGATGGGAGCAGAAGGGTTAAGTCCAGTAGTTTGCATCCATGGATTATTCAAGCAGCTTGGATCATCATCCTCATCATCATCATCAGGTTTCCACTGGTAATCAGAAGGCTAATCACATAAGGAGTTCTGGTACTCTTCCAAGTGAGGATGCAGACCTTGCAGACAACATCCCTCAAAGGTTTACAAGTATTTTTTTCACACCACTTGCTTTTGAAAGATTTATTTCACGGGCTACAAAGAATCCCTTGGCCTGGCAGCCCGGGGCATGAGAAGCCACTGGTAGACAAGTGATAAACAGTCTTGGTTAAGAAAGATTTGTTTGGTCGTCTGGATGCTTGTACTGTACTTAAACATTCTTCTGCAGCATGTTGGTGATGTAAATGAGCTATGTAATATATATGTTGCAGTTTGTGTTTATTTATTAATTTTTAAAAATGCACCCTGCTTTTAAATTTATTTGCTTTTTGATGTTTTAAGTCAAGGAAACAAGTAGTAACAGAAGACTTCATAAGTAAGGCTAAGAAAGATTTTGAGTGTTTTTAGTACAAAAAAAGGAAAAGTGCTCGTCTATAGTTCAGTATAAAAAAAAACCTGTATTTTGAGCACTAGTAGTTGCAATTTTTTTCATAATAAAGAGGTACCCAACATGTCAAGAAACCAGCTCAGTGTAGGGTCTGCCTAGTATTATAATTATATACTATATTTCCAGTTTGAGGCATCATTGTAATATCTACAACATTAATTACAGGCCGTATTTGGACTGCGTTTTTAAGCGTTCTCTCAATATGGGAATATAGAAGCATTCAGATATCTAGAAGATCAGAATTTTAAGTAACATGAAAGTTATCAGCATCCCATTTAGTCTTGTACATTGAAGTATCTAGAAAATGTGGTAGGAATATTTTTGAAGATTTTACTCTTGAATTTTTTTCAGTTTTCTTATTTCATGTGGTATGCACAATATCATTGGCTAGATCTGAAGAAATAAAATTTTCAAACTGATTATTGATTTTTGTTCAGCTTGATTGTGAAATGAAAACCCAAACGATATTAATAATGTAAAAAAATAATTCTTTTAAAAGCTCAGTTTAAGTAACTGAAGAAATACTGCTTTAATAATTAATAATGATTATAGTTTAATAATTAAAATCTTCATCTTAGACATTTGTGGTTTGTAAATGGATTTTTTAGAAAGCATTAAAAATTTTTGATATATTTGTTATTATTTATGAGAACAATTATAACAATTTTTTTTCTCTGGAGTTACATTTATTTAGAAGACTGCTACTTTATTTACAGTATTTACAAAGAAAAGTAGACAGTTTTGATAAAAGATTTTAATTTATAATTTTCATGTTTAATTCAAAATGTTTATTTTTATTTTTGAATAATTTATTTGACAATTTCATAATATTTTTCAGTAGTCAGATTGAGTCAGCAGTTGGGATCTACCAAACAGATATTCCTTGTGCAGCATCAACTTCTAGTCGAGAGTCCATTGCACAGAAAGCACAAAAGCTTATTGATGATATCAATGCCAAAAGAAAACAGGATACTCAATTATTTAAGGATTTCAATAAGGCATTAGAAATGCAGGTAAAATATAATTACTGTTAAAGAGAAAATTTAATATTCATAGTTTTTTTGAGATTTGACTAATTATTATTCTAAAGTCTTTTTTTAGAATTTATGATACTAGTAATTTTTCTTACTGAGTTGCATTGAAATGCAATGTTAACACTAGTAGTATAAAAGTTTAGACACATTTTGTTAACAAAAACATCTACAGTGAAACGAACACTTAAATATGTGAAAAAATTATTTATAATAATTTCTTTTACTTGCAAAATCTTTATGCATTCATAAGTAACAGATTTTATTTTATGCCGGATAATCTAAAATACCTTTACATTTCTCACTGATCTTGTTTAAAAACAAAACAATGAACAAAAATTCTCAAGTTATTATTTCAATATTTTTCATATATAGATACTTGATAATTAAATAGATGCCACTTGAGATTCAAATAGGTAATTTCAGTCACGTGATTGTAGGCTATAAGAACAGGAATAGGTCAAAGGAAGTTTCAATCTGCAAACAGTCATGTCATGAACAAGGTGAAAAAAAAAATCAACTTAGGGAAACTCATGGGCTTTGAAAATGGATCACAGTTGCACAATAGGATGTGGTGGTAGAAGCCAGTAGGAAATCTTCAAGGCACTGGATATCCTGCTGTTGACTATTATTAGAGTGAGTGCCTAGTTCAAAATAAGTCATTAGCCAACCATTTATGCATGTTCTGAACACCAAAAACAAGCAGAACTAAAAAATTTGTTCTGTAAAGAGGAGTGTAAAAACCAAACTGACACCTGCAATTCACAGCTTATATTACAACAGAAGAATGGCAAGATGCAAACCATTCTTCACCTCATGCAATGCCAGTCATTGACTACAATGGAGCATACAGATGTTACCATACCATCTTGCCTTTTGGAACTGCAATGTTTTCTGAGTCCAGATTTTCACAATGGCCAGTATAGCAATTTTTATTGAACCATATGCAAATCATGACAAAATATAATGGACTATCTGTCATGGTGTGAATGAAATTTGGATCACTTTTGCTTGCCTATATTAATAGTCATGTGTCCAAAGAGGGAACTACATTTAAGGAAGTTGGTGCCCTCACTCTGCTGATGAAACAAAATATGGGGAAAGAATTGGTGCATCACAGCTTTGCCATGGCTTGGCCATTCACTAGACATGAAATCTATTGATCACATGTAGGCTATCTTCTACTGATTCCTGTAAAAGTGCCACTGTAAACCTAATTTCCTGGACTCCCTAATACAGATTCTGTGCCAGGAATCGACTACAATTCTGCAGACCATGGTTGCTGATCTCATCCATGCACTGTGTCATGCTTGTCAAAGGGCTGGACCACAAGGTATTAACCCCACATTTAATAGTGTTGTGATTATAGAATTAACAAGTTTTCTTTACAACTTATAAGTAAACCATCTATGGAATCTTTCTTTGTCTCATAATGGCTGGGGAACAGGCTATGAGACCCAAGAAATGTCAATTATTCCATTGAGTTTGAGCGATTGACAAGTGGTGTGAAATGGGGATAAATTAAAGCATTATCAATAGATATTATGTAAAATAATTACTGTATATCTTCATAAAATTGGTTGTGATACTCATGTACAAATATGCTGCAAGGTGTTTTTGTCAATACTATTGTAAAAAATAAAGACTAATGTATTTTTTTAAATTTACCTCACCCATAATTCAGAAAAGCCCCATAAACTGGTTGTAAGATTGGATTTGTAGATCTAGGAAACAACAAAAAAAAAGCCAGTAGTTAATTTGTATTCCAGCTTAACTTCTTATTGTATTTTGTGTACACAGAATTACATAATTCACACAAGAAAAGAAAATAATCTTTGTTGGTCAGGGTTATAATTTTGAGAATTGCAAATTTTTATTAAAAACATAGCAATATTGATATAACTGAAATTTTGGAACCATTTTATTTGTATGATAGTTATTTCATTTTGCTGCAACTCAAAACTCAAGGTATTTTTTATAGTCAACACATTTAATTCAGAAGTTAGTAGAGTATTACCTGTGTAAGATGCATGTTTTTAAGGAGAACAGTTTGGTTCCTAGCACAAATGAAAACAATAACATAAATCTCTATTTTTTTCAGTATATACAATGTAACAAAAAAAAAAATTATTAAAAAGATAAAAGGTTAAAAAAAAGTATATATCTATATTTGTTGAAGAAAGGTACTTTCTTTTTAAGGGGGGGGGGAAAGCATTGTTATGGATTTTCATGAATATGCATGAATATTCTGAGCATGTGTAGTGATGCCCATTGCGAAATAAAGACACACATGAACTGGCAGAACTGGAGTTGTGTCATCTTGTTTGTTTGTCTCCCCAAAGTACATTTCAGTAATATTCATAAATCCAATTAGAATTGTTTATCTTGAAAATTTTTAAATGTTCAGTAAATGAACTAAGTAGCATAGGTGAGTATTTTATGACATAAAACCTTGTTGTTTTACTGTTGATAATTGTCTCTTATTGTGTCATTTACCATACAAGTTTAAGTAATACGGAAACTTGACATTTCTGATTTTACATTATTTTTTGACATAAGCAATTAATAATAATATTTTTTATATACATCCAGGTTCAAAGGAATTATACTATGATTGAACAAGCTATGCTTAAAGTATATGAGAAAGAGGGAAAACTTATGGAAGAAAAATTTAAAACTCTTTTTAGTATCATAGACAGAATAGTACAGGCAGAAAAAGAAATGCAAGGATTCAAGAACTCCCTACAGACTTTGTTTCAGGATATGCAACATGCAGAATAGTTAATTTAAACTGATAAATTTAGGGTGAGTGATCCCAAAAATGTTATAAAGAGTTTTAATTTTAGATATTTTCAAGTTAATAGCATAATCTTTTTTTTTCTAATGTTTATATTTTTGATTTGCAGACATTTCAAAGATTTTTCAGAAACAGTTTAGTTGTTTAACCTATTTAATTGTTTGGGTTATAGATTTAAAATCTTGTGTATTTTTACAGAAGGATGATTTAATCTATAAAATAATAAAAAAAACCTTATATTGTTTAGATAATTATTTTTGTAAAATATGTGAGGAAAAATATTGCAGTATTTGGGTACTCAGCCATTAAAAAGATAAGCAGTATTTTAAAAAATCCCTAGTAATTTTTTTTTTAGGAAATTCCATATCTGACTAATTTTGTGTCAGAAGTTCTCTTTTTCTCATTCTTTAAGAAACTTTCTCTATTTTATTTCCTCCACAAGTGTAAATCTGTTATTTGTTAAAATCATATATCTTTAAAAGAAAATGTATATCAAACAATGTAATTATTTATCGCAACTTTTTTCATCAGGCAATGAGTTTCAAAAATAATACTAATATGTTTTTGATATATATATAAAATAATAATGATAGTACATTAAAAAAATTAAAGTTTTTTTAAATTACCTTTGTTTTATATTAATTTTTTTGGCAGTTTAATTAATTAATTTTGCATGTGAGTTGATTAAAATATATTTTAATTATCATCATTTGCAGCATTATAATTTTAAAAAATTAGATTATGATATATATTAGTTAGATGACTGTTTAGTTTGGATAATTAAAAAGTCTGAAGAAGAAAAGCAAAAATTTATCTGAATATACATGCAAATTGTGCATAATGACCTATTTTCAGTTCTGCTAAATTGGTTGAATAGAGTATTTTATTTTTCTTGTACATAGAATGTTATAGTGTATGTAGATCAAAGAAACATTTAATAGATATGTAATCTAAATTGTTTCATAGTATTATTGCTAAATAATTTAAGTAGCTAATATGAAACATGTATGGTTTTCTATTCATATTGCAAGTGAAATTACAGTATTGTCTTTTTCAAAAATTCAGGAAAGTTTATTGCTGGGCTCTGTAATGATTAGGATGAATATTTTATTTTGGTGGATAACAACATAAAACAACCCACAAAAATATTAATGTTTTAGTGAATTTTGGTAACTGGAATATATTTCAAGAATATGAACAGCTGGATGAAACCATAAAATGGTGTCCAGTTGTCAAAAGGTGCACAATAAAATTTTTAACAATGCTTAATACCTCTTGTGGTCAAGACTGAAGTTGTATATAAACAAACAAATATGCATTTTTAAACAATATTTTATTTCTCTAATTAATTTCATTTTTAATATTTTTCATAGCAGACAAACACTGAATAAAAATATGAAGAACAAAAAACCAATACAAGTTATATGGTAAATACTGTAATCTGGGCACAGTAGCACCATTTGTTTGTGTTGAGTTTTACTGCAACTATTTCCATATGTGATGTAGAAATTTCGAATCCTGAATTACTCATCTGAAAAATAAAATGAAAAAATTGTTTACTTATAAATTGAAAATAAAGATTTAAAATTCACCCATAAAAGATCTTATTTCTTGTACAACATGACTAATAAGAATGAAAATCTGGAATAGTACCAGATGCTTGCATGTATCCAGTACAAAATGTTTAAAGATGGGCTTTCTTTCCCATTTTAATCTACAGATTGATTGTCACCAGTAACACCAAGTAAATCAGTATAAAATGATTATGAGTTAGTTTAATCAGGCTTGATATTTAAAATATTCTTTATAAGGGAAAAAAATACCCCATCAAATCCAGTTTTTGTTTCTAATTAAAAATTACAAATCTACTGCAACTCTTAAAAAAAAATAATTTTTTAGAATGCTTAGTTGATTTATTATTCATTTGTTTATTTGGAAAGCTCAAGGATACAGACTTCATTTATATTTAAAAAATGGGAAAAATTCTGATGATAAATGGTGCTTATTAATTTTTAAATCATTAATTTTACCATTTGTTATTAAATCCTTACTAGTCTTAAAATCAACAAACACTTTTGCTATTAAAATTAATTTACTCTCAAAGCAAAAAAAAATGATAGTTTACCTTTTTGATGGTCTAAATTGTAAAGAAGCACATCTAGTTTGAACCTGTTACAGAAAAAGTAAATGCATGTAGCAAAGTTAAAAAATTAATGTTAATTATTAACAAGTTTTGAAAAGTATTTTATTTCTATCATATTTATAATTGATTTTGCACTGGTTCATTCTAAAGCAGCAGAAGAAAAGAATTTAGCTGGATGTTGTTTTTCTTTTGTTTAAATCAAAGAAAAAGATATGCAACTTCAGGTTTAGTAAGTTCACAACTAGTGTCTGTATATGAATTGGCCTCATGATAACCAATAAATGAAAATGTACTCCCTAAAATGTTACTTTAAGCCACATAAAACTTATGCAGCATTAGGATTTATCAAAAGGATTGTTCATGACAATAGCTTCATTTCATTTTAATTTTTGCAGATATAATATTATGCATAACATAAAATGTTTTATCTTACCTTGAATTTTGCTGCATTTGTCATTATGTAAGTTAAGTCTATTGATGTCCTCAGCTAATAGCTCAGGTTTGGCCTGACTTAGACCATAAGGAGAACATTGTTGACAAACTCCACATGCATAATCGACAGGTGAATATCTACAAGGAGTTCTCTGAAAAAAAGTTAGTTTTTTATTAAAAACAAATGTAAGCAGTAGTTAGTTTTAATTGTTTTATTTGACTGATCAGTTTTGAACATCATACTTTTAAAATATTTTCATATCAGAATTCTTAAAATTACTTTAATATTACTCTTTCAATCCAAAGCATCTGAAAAATGTGAAACAATCTTTAAGATTTAGAGAATGTAAAATTAGGAAGCTGAAACCCGAAATTCCAACAGTGAATGAATTTCTTTAATTATATTGATGGAGAAGAGAGAAAGAAAATGCAACCTACTGACTGAATGCAAAGAATTTCTTACCTCTATTCTAATACGGTTGCTCACTATAACACGGTAGCATTTTGATGTTGGCACAACCAAGTAATCGTTAATATTTCTACTAACTGTGAAAATAGAATTTGCACTGGAAGAAAAGAAAATACCAACGTTTGAAAATGAGAAGAAAAAAAAACTGAAAGATAAAATTTAGAAATATATGTATTATATAATTTTTCTGTTTAATATAATGTTTTAAAATAGGATATTGAGAAAAATGGAATATAATAAGCTTGATATTTGACTACTTTGGCAGATTATAGCTTTTTTTCTTTTGTCAGTCTTGTCTGTTCTCATGAAAAAAATAAGTAACTTAAGAAATCAAAACAAAGATGAAGAAAATACCTGCTTGAAAAGGACACTTAATTAAAAATTCTTATCATATAAATTAAGAGAGCACAAAGAATAATATGTAGTTAGTTTTGTAAGCATCTTATAATCTTAGATCACTATCATTTATATTTATTAGCTTATTAAGTCTGATTAGTTGAAAATTTAGTGTATGTGTACATATATAAGTTACGTTTGTAGCTTGAATCATTGATCAATGAAATACTAGAATGTTAATAACAGTAACTGAAACATCTAGAAATTGTTTAAGCTAAGCAATATGTTTTGCAACTGTCAGTTTAGCCAGAGAGAGGTGTGTTTTGATTTCTCATAACCCTGTGAACATATTGGATTAAGGCCTAGAGTAGGCCAAGTTTACATGGGCTAATTTTTTCAGTTTTCATAGTCTTTTATTTTATTTAATACAGTCCTTGCATTAGTGAACCTGAAAAAAGTTTATAGTAGGTGATTATGGAAAACAAAACTTTTATAATTGGTGAGCATAGCAGCTAGAAAGAAAAGTTTATAAAAGCTCTACAGTGAATTTTAAAAATTCTCAAAATAAATGAAAAACTGTAACTAAGAAATATTAACACTATGATAAGATCAAATGTTTAGATTGAACCCATTTGACTGTTTTGTATTATTTTATTAAATTCTATCATACTTTACTGCCACTAAAAACAGAGCATTAGTACCTAATTCTCTGTCTGCTTTTATACAATGTATAATAACAATAAAACAAAAATTCTATGAAACAATAATCTGCCATAGTCATTTTCATGTTTTGTTAAAAGTGTAAGAAAAGACTATTGAATCAGATTTTAAAAAATCAACAATCTGTTAAAAAGAATTTCATAACAAAATTTTATTTACCTGCTATCCTTTATGATCTTGCTTGTGGAATCTGGTATATTTACTTTGACATTATTGTGCAAAACTTCTAAATATCCACTATCTGTTTTCTTGAAATTAAGTTCTTGCTTGGCTGAATTACTAGATTTTTTAATGATGACAAGTTTGAAAGTCTAAAAAAAAGACAAACAAAATAGTAGTATATGTTAAGCATAATAATTGTTGAAAAACAGTCTGGTACCATGCTTAATACTGAGAGTAATGATTAACTGAATTCTTGATAACCCTACTAGATTACTAGAGTTTATTTTATCTTTATGATCTCATTTATTTTTCTGCTTTTGAAAACTACATTGCATATTATTTTCTTTGGCTTTTCTGCTCCTTTGGTATATTATGTAATCTCTTTAGAGCTGTTGTATTCATTTATTCATTTATTTTATGTGCAGTTCAGTTATTGGAATACTGGACAACAATAGATAATCTTATATACCTATAAATATGAAGAGAAAATTTGTCAAACTAGTTAATGGGAAAGAGAAAGAAAGCCCATACTATCATAAATAGTATTGCTGGCAGCTGGATGATCAGAGAGGGTTAAAAAAAAATGTTTTTGGGAGGTAAGAACCCTTGCAGGAAGTTATGTACAAACATTTACTTCTCAACAAATCTTTCTTGTTGTAAATGGCAAATTTTAATTCATTGTTAAATATTGCAGTTTTTGGTATCATAATACGGTATTATCATACTCAGTCTATTTAGAGTTATTTTGAAATATTTTCAATCTGCTTGTGTACTGATGACTTCATTGTAAGCCCATCCAAAAGTACTCTACATTGTTTTGTACCCTTTGATTTTCAACCAATAAGGTTAGCAAAACATTCTGTGCTGTAGCATTTATTTTAGTGACAAAATATTTTAGCAGATTAGAGAAAACTTAAAAAAAAATTCTTTGAATTATTTGTTATCAGACAGACAGTAATTGTTATCATGCAGCACAAACTTTTAAATTAAAATGTTAAATTCCTGATCTATCAAAAATTTTTAAAGAAAAAAAGCAGACAACATGCATGAGCTTGAGAAAAAATTTCTTTAGTTTTTTTTTTTTTTGTATTTTACTGCTACCATAATATACAGGCATTTCACTTAATTTATAACCATTCGTTAATACTCCAAATGAGTGGCAACTCAATCTGAATACAAGACTGCATTGAAGAGATTTGCTGTTATTGGTTTTATCATTTTTGTAATCAAGTTTTTGATCCATAAAATTTGCTTTTGAACAGTGGATCCTTGCAGGCAGGAAGGCAGCATTCACTTAAATGCTGGATTTTGTTAACTATTTGTAAGGTGCACTAAAACACTTAATCACCATGCTTGCTCAACCACAATCACTCACCTGGAGCTGTCTCAATTCTGGACTTATTTTTGCGTGCATGTATAAAGTTTCCTGTTGGAGTCGACTTTTGACCAAAAGTATATGGCAGGGATGTAATTTAGGTGAAGGCAGAACATGGGAGTTACCTCTGAAAGTTTTGACATTTCTTCCTTCAACAATACAGTTACCTTTAGAAATAAAGCAAATCAATCAATCAGTGCTATAAGAGAAGCAGAGCTTAGAATCTTTATTAAAATTTTTTTTCAGTATTTTTTGTCAGATCATTTTTAACAAAGCAATTATAAAGACAAATAGTAACCTCATTAAAGCTGTTCCATAGCACCTAATTGTTTTTCAAATGTAAAAAAGAACTGCATTTTTTAAAAAAAACTGGTGAATTTCAAAAAAAAAAAAAGTTACACTAATTAGCCATTCCAGTTACATTTTATATAAAGGAGATGTTACATAATGACTTGCAGTTTAGTATATTATTTCTTTTTAAGAATAAACTCACATGTTGGTGTGGATGCTAGTGATGAATTAAAGTTGTCTTGTGTGAGGAGAAAAGTCTCAAGTCCGGGAATATCCTGAACTGATGAAAAGAAATCTTTTTCTGTGGGTGTCTTCAAAATAACTGAACTCTAAGGACAAAAAAGGAAAAAATTAATATTTTTACAAAAAAAAAAGGAAGAAAAAACTGGAAATGTTTAAGAGATTCAGATTTGTACACTTTACAATAAATCTTGATATCCTTATATACAATGTTTACTTATTTATATACTATAGGAAAGTCTATTAACATAAAGTCTACAAAATTGTTGCTAAGTACTGCATAAAAACAACTATGTAGAATCACTTGTAGTAAATTACTATCAAAGTTTAGATAATTTATGAAACTATCTCTCCCTCACACACACACACACACACACACACACACACACACACTCAATACAAGAACACTTTTTAGCAGTTATAGTGTATCTATGAAAATTTCACATTCTTTTAAGTTGCTACATGTTATGGTGTAATCCTATTTAAGGGTCCTTTTTAAAAGTACCTGGACACTTTTAAAGAAACCACTGCATCCTTAGAACAAGTAAAACATTATTACATCCAGTGGCTATTGTGTCTGCAATTAGTTTTATATAGAACATGAGCTCATTTATAAAGCAGGTTGATTTACACACTGGTATTTATCTAGTTTTGGTGTGTCTATAATTGAAAAAAAAAAAACTTCCAAAGGATTACCACAGTGATAAAAGGAAAGTAAAGAAAAAGCTGAGCTTTCACTACTTTTTTTCTGTTTAAAGAAGCATCTACTGAAAAAAATGACACACGTGCTGATCTCTTGAGTTGTGTTATATTATGTTTTTTGCTCTCTATGAATTACCTGTGGATAATGTTGGTGCTTGATTCCTTCAAGCAAAACTCTTCCTTCTTTTGTTATCTGTTGTTTATTTATCACAAGTTGTCTGAATAAATAATATTTCAGGTAGCTTTGGAAGATGGAAGCAATGTCCATTGCCTCTTTGGAAACACCCTAATATTAAAAAAAAAAAATTAACACATTAAAATGCATATATCAAATAATTTGTAAAAATATTTTATAGATTTAGTTTTTCAATAAAAGAAAAAATAATTATGAACATTCTTATTTCAAGTGCTCAAGAGGAGAACATATGAAAAATTTCAGTTAAGAATTTGTTTTCAAATTTTTCATTTAAAGTTATCCTCCCAATTCCAGAGAAGTCATAGCATACCACCAGGAAGCATTTTCAGTTATTGTAAAAACCATAAGTTTTCATATTGCCATTTTGCTTTAATTTTGAAGTAATAGAATCTAACTGTTTATCTCTTGGTGTGTAAGGTGTAAGAATTCTTTTGGAATAGGATAATTTATATAATTCATATATTTATACATATATGCACACAAAAAATTAATGTTTATATTACAAAAATAGTAAGACTTGTTTTTTATCCATGCATTTAATAATAGTTACTTGAAGAAGAACAGGAAATCTTTTGACATATAAAGTTCTCAATCTTTCAAGCCATCTCATTCAATGGATATTTTAATGCATTGATTGTTACACTGAATAATGACACTAAGGCAAAACTCTTCCAAGTATTCCCCGTCTTGCTTGTAAATTTTAAAGTTATGACCCCTTGTAACCTTAGAACCCAAACAGGAAAATATTTTTTTGGTTGTTTCTTACCTTTTAAAATATGTTAATCCTCAAATAATTCCTATAGTGCAAAACTAAGAAGTCCAATTTCTTACTAATTGCTCAGAATAACACATCATATTTGTGAAGCACTTTGCACACTTTCAAACTGTCACTAGGTCTAACAAAGGACTATCTGCTGTCTTCATGTAATAGTTCTGTTTAATAGCTTTGAGATTTTGTTTGCCTACCTAGCATAGCAACCAAGTAACGTTGACCTACCTGAGAAGTAATATCAATTTTCAAATGTCTCAGAGAGTTTAATTCTCTTCTAATTTTCCAGTAAGCCTCACTGGTCTCTTGGGCATAAAATGCAGATTGATTGTTTTGAAGCAGCTGCCTTACAAGGGGATCTTTGTTAGCAGGTTGGTTCTGACGAATTGCCCACAGAATTTGTTGGATGCTCTTTGAGGCTGAGATCTGCAAACAGAAAAGTTATAAGCTTCCTAGAGTCTTGACTGTTGTGGTACATAAGATATGGAGTTTAGAGTATGAACAATTACCTTCAAAACAAAATTTTAATTTAAAATTTCTCTTTAACCTAATAAAATGTTTAAATACATTTTTAATTAAAAAAAGACTAAATAAATTTTTTCTTTTAATGGGGAAAAACATTCTAACAAGAAAAAATATATACCTTGACTTGTACAGAGCTTTCTTGTTGTTTTCTGGTGTATTTCACTTTAAGCAGGCCAGTCAGAGGTGGTTTTCCAACATCATCTACTGTACACAAAGGTGAAACCCCATGGCTGCTGATGCTGGAATGAGTGACTATCGGTGGTTGCGAGTTTTTCAACTGAATAATCATTAACTGTGTGCTCTCTTGCAACTCTAGAGCCTTTTGCTTCAGCCTCTGGTAGGTGGTGAATTTTGCTCGTGAGGGCAAAGCTTGTGTGTAATACATTATCTTCAATGATTCCAGGAGTTGGTTGATGGCCTGAGTGTGGTGGACTAATACCTGGACAGCCTTCATGTGGAAGTAGTAGAAATATTCAGGTGTTTGCGATTGAGACAGATGTGTCTTCAGTATGTTCTGTACATCATTCTGGATCATCTTGATCTCCTTGGTCACTGTCTCCAGCTGCTCAGTGTGTCTGGCAATGTTTCTGGTGGTGATCATCTCCCTGGCCGATCTCTTCACAGAAGCCATCAGGTCAAATTGTCTGTAGGTGAGCAGTTGCAGTTTGCTGTATTGCTGTTTACTTTTCTCACCACCACCAGCAAGTAGGCACTGCTCATTATGGGCCAGCAGGTAGCACTTGGTCAGCAGCTGCCACACCTTCAGGTTGGCAACAACCATCAGTTTGAACAATGGCTCGCTGTCATTCAACGGTGTACAAGTGATCCTAAGGAAGAGCTGTTGATAAACGGAGACAGACTGCAAAATCAGCTGCTCGATGCGAATCACGACCGGTTCACTTGGTAGCGTGGATGTTGAGTTCAAGACTTTTCTAAATGTTTCCAACAATACATTGAGTTTTCTGTCATATTCTTTAAAGGATTCAACATACGTGTTGGTTTTATTCTTTCTAATATACTCTGAGATTTCCTCTTGCTTCTTTTCCACTTCTGTTATGATAAGAAGTATTGGTTTCCAGCTGGACAAATCACTGCATTGCTGATTATCAATCTGCTGTTGCTGCTTGACATTTACCCACTGTTGAGGAATTATCTTGTTGACCAAGATGTTGGTGATGTTTTTGAGATCATTGTGGACCATCTGCTGCACTGTTGCTTCATATTGTCCAGTCATCTGGATAATCTGCATAGCTTGCTGGATGAGGATCAGCTGTCTCAAGAGCACCACTCTGCAGGCCAAATGCAGCTTCATGAATGGCTCAAGTTTGCATTTTGGTACTGGCACAGTGTTCAACTTTGTGAGTGTTTTCTGCAGTTTTTCATTAAGCTCAGTGAATTTAATTTTCCATTCCAGGAAGGTGTCTGAAAGAGACTTGGCACAGAATGGATCTGTACATTGTTTCATGACTTCCTGAATGTTTTTGCCCAGCACCATCTGCGTCTGAATAATGGTAGGAAGCTGAAGCAGCTCAGTCTTGGTAAACACTTGGGCTGTAAATATTGGGTAGAAATCTGCCAGTATGTCATCAAAAGAGAACTGATACGACTCACCAAAACGAGCCAAGCTCATCCACTGGTGCCACATTTTCTCTTCACTGGCTATGAAGTTGTAGAAGGTGAAATTATCCCTCAGAGATGGATCAGTGCGTCCTGCCTGTATGCCCAGTTGCCTAACCAATGTTTTCTGATAGCCACAGTCAAACAAACATATGGGTTCAATTGGGTCCCTGTTTAGAGAAACATCTCCATCCACAGTAACCTAAACAATCAAGTATACAAAAGAAGGGAGAGAAGATTAAATAGATAAATAAAGCAACAAAGCTTAAAATCTTAAATGTACAATGATATTGCAAAAATCATAATGATAGTAATGTAGCAATACCGTGAAAAATTTAACAAAAGCAAATATAAACAAACTAAAGAATTAATCAGTTATCTTCTACTTTCTGCTTCAAATTTTTTGAATTTTCTTGTCAGTCCACAACAAAAGTGGGTGCTTCATAGATTCTTTAAAATTCACCTCTAAACTGCCATGCAGTGGGTCACATAATGCTATTTAATTCAACACCCCCTCCTTTTTTAGGGCTGCTTATAAAAATCACTAAGAAGCCCCCCCTTTTTTTGTTGCTTGATTCAAAGTATTCTGTGGTTCTGTAATCAGTGTTTAACTACCTGCCTGCCAGCTAACAAAGGATGGAAATAACCCATTACTTTTATGACAATATACTAACCCTTAACTAGTGTCAAGAAGTTTATGCCAAACCTAAAACTGGTATTTAAATATCAATTGTTTGTTCATGTGTTTTCCCTCTAGCTTCATTGCATTCTAAAATCAAATGATCTTTTCTTCAGCTCATGACACTAAAGGGTTTATTTCTAACCTATATGATCCTTGGGAAAAAATAAAAAATTCAAAACTTCAAATTGTGATACCAGAATCTTTTAGATGAAAGCTGTAACAATTGGTTACACTGTTCTAAAAGCTATAATCCAAAGAACTGTACTTAAAACAAAAGCCTTTGAGCTTCCCATCTCTTAATGTTTAGTATGATACTGTATCCGAGAGATATAGGATTTATTAATAAAAAATAGTTTCCAAATAGTGCAAAATTAAACTTCAAAGAGTATGTCGGAGTCTTTAACTGTTTACTTTTTTTCTTCAAATTTTCATGAAGAAAATGTTATACGGTTTAAAAAATTCAAACTTGAGAAGAATCTGAATGCAGGTTGATTGACCACTCTCAATCCCACATGTATAGGAATGAGGGGAGTGGGCTAGGAGATCTCAGCCACCCAATCCCCCTCCACACCATATTTTATGATCATTTGTTTTGAAACAATACCCCTTCAGTAGAAGGCTTCTTCCACATCTGTTTTATGTTAGAAACTGCGCAGCAGGAATGGTTAACCCTCCCCCTTCCTCAGTCTTATTAGCTCCAAGCCAATAATAAAAATTGTGGCATGAATGTCTTCAGAAAGGAAATGTTCATTCATATGACCATTAAAGTGCACAAACAAAGTTGAAAAAAATTTTTTTAAAAGCTAAAACACAAAAAGGAAAATCTTAAACAACAACTAAGAGATGCTGCACTCTTACCTTCCACTCATGGTCGGAGTTTGGACTTTTAAGGATTATAGATGCATCTATTTTATTTGTCTTTTTTGACAATGGAGGTCCCACTGTTGTTGTAGCATTGAGTCGGACGACTGTTGAGTCACTCAAAATGGACTGCAGTTCTGCAGAAACTTCAACCTGGGTTTTCAAGGGATTACGGATGTACTTTGGCAGGGACTCTTTTAGGGGCTTTTGCGTTTTCATTACCATGCAGAGCCTAAGCTCTTTGGGTGGCTGGGTGGCACTTGGGATAGCTGTGATGGTCAACTGGTTCTTTCCAGCCAGAGGGTGGAAGTAGAGGGCTGGTCTGTTGCTGCGGCTTACTACCATGCCTTCTGCCTGGAGTGGCAGATGGAAGACACTGGAACTCAGAGGTATGACAAACTGAAATAAAATGATTTAAGCAAAAATGAACCATTTTCATTATCATTCATAGAAGTGGCTTCTCTACATAATCTCTCAGTGCAATATGCAAATTAAATTGTTCCTAATTGTCATTAGATAAAACCTGGGCCCTTATTAGTGTTGAAAACTGGATGTGATTAAAATTTGATGGCAGATTTATCCAAACCCTATTGATAATTGATTATTTTAACTTTTAACCAGGTGTTTCAGAGAAATAAATAAAGAAAGGTGGAATAGATGGGGTCTTTAAGTGACTCATCTCCTGGGGAAGTACAAAAAAAATACAGCTGGTCTGGGCAGCAGATTTCTACATCTTATTCACAAGTGGGCACTGATTTTGGTTTTTATTTCTAAAATGTAAGAAGTGCATGTTTGTGATTACTTGATTGCTAATTAGTAAAATTTGTAATTGATTGGTTAGAAAGCCATTTTGAGACCAATTATCATGAAGTATTGAGGCTAAACAATACCACTGTCTCTTGTGACATTGCTTTTGCAAGATAATGGTTTAGAAAAGGAGATATTAGGCATAATGAAAAAAGAAAGTTATAGCTGTACATAGTAATGGAAATAGTTTGTAATTTCAGTTAGTAGAGCCTCCCTCTCATTTTGTTTGCTATTCGCTCAGGTGCTAACATAGACTGTGATTGCCAGCAGTAGGAGTCTTGTTTCAAAGATGACAGACATAGGGACACTGAAGATGGTGCTTTCTGTACATGTCCATCTATAAAGTTGACTGTGTGACTAGACAAGCTGATGGTTATCAGATACAACTACCATCACCTGTGCACATAATGGGTGTAGTCAATAATAATAATTTTAAAAAGAAAATGTCTGCTGCCTTGTGGTATAAAATAAAATTTCAACTCACAGGGATGACGACAGCACCATCGATGACTGGAATAGTCTTTATTATTGGACCTGGTGGAGTTTCTTTCTCACTGATGTAGTTGATGGATGGCATATAATAAATCATAGTATAAGGTGATACCTGTCCTTGAGCTATTGTGTATTTCTATATTAGAAAAACAAACAAATAAAAGCCTTATTGATGATCAATGTACAATGCCAAATCTATCATCATATAAAAGTGTTTAGAAACAACCACCTTAATACACGGATATTGAATACAAGATCGCTTACCTCTGTTCCTGTAAGAACTATTTTAGCAGTTGTCTCAATTTTGTTTGGGTACTGCTTGACTGAGACCAAAACATTGCTAGGTAACCTAGCTGATATGGCTCCAGTAACTCCAACACCAGGCTTGATGAAGACTCCATCAATCATCATGTAGGAAATCAATGTACCGGCAATCCTGGCAAAAAGAATTCAATTTTCTTTTTTTTTTTAAAATATATATTTAAGTGAAAACATCACTGGCAAAATATAACTCTCTATCCACTAAAACCAGCCAGGGAAAGTAATAGTGTTGTATCAAATTCTCTTGGATCTATAGCTGAATGAGAAGCATCTAGATGCATGTGTGGTCTAAATACTGTTTTGTTTTTTGCCTTTTCTCTTCCTCGGTGGTAATTTAGGAAGCCGCCTTTTCTAGCTTTCTATGATTTCAAACTATAAATGGGGGCTTGAGAAGTTAAAATGATTAGAAATGAAAAAAAAAAAACAATTCTGATGTTATTTCTGCACACAAACACCCCCCTGACCTTGGCACATCTTTGTAGAAATTTTAAAAAGTAATGATAGCATCAGAATACTTTAAAATAGAATTAAAAATTAAATTAAAACTTCAAGATCTACTCCAGTGATATTTTAGCCAATGGTTAGAAATTCATCCTTTTGGGTCATCACGAAAAAATCTTCAGAAGTTTTTGGCTTTCTTTTTCCGTAAGTAAATAATAATAAAGACAAGCGTACGAGGAATCCATAGTAGATTGGATTTGAGCTGTTACAGGCGTCTGTTCGGATTTGTAACTAGCTTTCAAGTTGCCAACAGATTTGGACACAAGGGAACTCTGCAGGGCCATTTGCAGGTTGAGACCAGTCTCGGTGGGAGCTGTGTGGGTCACACTACAGGTTGCTAGTGCAGCCAAACTATTGGCGGCTTGGTGTATATCGATATCTTTGGGAAGATCGCCTGAAAAGAAACAAAAAGTTACTAATGGATGAACACGATGCGTTCTCTCTGTTACTAACACAACCATAAAGCAGAAAGATTGTCCATAACTCCATTCGCTGCAAGACATGGTGTAAAATTCAGAATCATCTTGATTACCCAGAATATTGTTTGCTCCGTTGTTTCTGCCTTAGCCCTTAGCCGGTTTTTACCATACCGGAGATTTCTCATAATGCCAGTAGAATCTGTTTTATGTCACAGATGAGTTACAGAAGTCTCCTTCTTGACTGATACACTGAATGGCACTAGGCAGACTTTGCTTTAACTGTCATAACTTTACCAAATGTAATTTAACTATAAAGTCCTGAACCGTCAATTATTACATGGACAGAGAATAGAATATTTAGAAAGTGAGTTTGATAGAATAACTTACTTTGATTGATACGAATGCCGTTACTGCTGACAGACACCTGAACTTCATTGTACTGCAATTCATTTCCATCAACTGATACAAAAACTTCAATAGTGTCTGTGCTTTCCTGGTAGAAGTAAAAAAAGATGGTGAAAAATTTATTTATAATATATACCTTTAAAAAAACAAAAAGCGGTAAATATAGAAATGGTAAAATGTAGATAAACTAAAGATTTAAAAACAAAAATAACAAACTAGAATTAAAATATATATATTTAACAGAACTTAAAATCCTTTTTTTTTAAAAAAAAAGAATTAAATGGCAAGAATGTAAAACCACTTCTTTTAAAAATTAAGTGAATCAATATAAAAAATTTTGAGAAACAAAGTGTTAACTTAAAGACTAACCTACTGGAAATATATTCAAGCATCCTCCTCTTTGTTTTCTCTATAAAAGGATCTAGATTTTAACAGACTGCAACACATCCAGTAATGAAGAGAATACAAGACCAGCAAATGCTTCACCGGTTCTCTGTTATGATTCTTTGATCAACACTCACGCATCTGTTTGCTGGGGAGTGTGGCTTTATGATTTATGGAAAATGCATAAATTAATGTTAAATGGTTGCTAAAGCAACAAACTCACCTGTGGATGTACCTTTATACCCTGAGTTCCAAGCACTATCTGCCTTAGCAGGTTTTCACTCTTAATCCCTACCTGAAAAACATCAAAAAAAAGAATTGTCCAGTGTTTTGAAGTGGGTTAACCCTCTGCAAACCACTTAGGGCACATTTGCACGTCACTAGTCTTCAAATCTGTCTTACTTAGCACATGTTGTTCATTATGAGTGGGTTAGCTAAATAAAAGGCTAATTAAACACAAACACTTGACCTTCTGGACTTGTATTCAAATGTATCCAGGTGGTACAAATAAGGTAAAAGGCTGATGCGGTATATGGAGGGTTAATTTTAAAAACGAGCCTTTTTCTTCATAAGCATTTTCTGAGTGCTCTTTTACTTTTGACTTTTCTAAAAGCTTCTTTGATGTTAATACAGAAAAAATTTGTAGGGCATGTATACACAGACTAGCACAATCATAAAGGGACTGAATGTCCTTTGCCTTCATTTCCCCACCGCTTTCTACATCTGTCCTCTGACCTACTGTACACACACATGACTCCATTACTAGGTACTTACTGATAAGTATTCAACTTCTCTGCCAAAAAGATGCAGATTCACTGTGCCCAAAGCCTGGATTTCTGGAGAGAAAGCACCAGCTAAGAGGCTGAAGGTCACCGATCCACCTATCTGCAGGTTTTCTAAAAGTAAAAGAAATAAAAGAAGGATGTCCTCTAACTGCGTAAATTCCACAAAGTCCACATTCCACATCAACCCACAATCCAGAAAATATGCTCATCAAAACTGGCCATGAGAGAATGGTCTACAGCACCACTGAAGGAGGTGGTCTTTTATTAACTGAAGCATCTTTGACTGCAGCAGTAATTAGCAACCAAAATTAAGGCCATTTTCTTTTGACATGTTTCATATGTTTGCTTCTTGTCGGAGCCCGGGTATTTCCTCTTTCCGTTCTTGTTGTCGTTGTCATCGTCGTTTCCCTCTGCTTCTCTCTCCCCCCGCAGATACGACACAGATCTTGCATCCCCTCTGAAGTTTAAGAAAACCAATTTATCAACCAAACTGTCAGGTTTCTTTTGTTGTTTTTCATCAAAGGGAAGGGGCCGGTTTCGCCCTTTGTCTTCATGGAAAAATTATGCAAGAGTTTAGTATTGGGGCTTCTAGTGACCAAACAGAAGCTGAATAATGGAAAAATCTGGGTTCAAAAAAACCCACACTTACGACTGAAGAAACTCTGTTGGAATGACCTAGAGATCCCCTTTAGCTGGGTGGACTGCTGCACAAACTGCAGAGCCAATGATGCATTCTTTGCTCTAAAAGAAAGGTAAACATCAGCAGAAGTTGTGACAATTTTCGATAACGATAACCTTTTTTTTTTTTAAATTTTGTAATTTCTGTAAATTCAGAAATTCATGTTTCTGCAAGTGGCAGTGATACTAAAGCTAAGATGATTAATGGATAACATTATTATTATTATTATAATAATATAATAATAATAATAATAATAATAATAATAATAATAATATAATAAAATAATAATAATAATAATAATAATAAATACAATAAATAATAATAATAATAATAATAATAAAATAATAATAATAAAATAATATAATATAATAATTAATTAATAATAATAATTTACACTGAAACAAATAAGCCAAGAAATTAAATTATATAATAAGCTTTTTAATGAAAGGAATGTAATTAATTTTTTTATTTACATAGAGCCATTTTTTCACAAAATGTATAGAAGAAATACATATATAAATATATATAATGTATATGTGTGTGTGTGTGTGTGTTTATTTGTTTATTTTTTTACAAATAGCCTCACTTACATTCTAATACATTTTAAAAAACGATCAGTCCATTAGTGTGTAGTATAACAGAATTAGTATTTGGGAAACACTTGTAAAGAACGTTAGAGTTGCAGTGATATACGGGTTATCTGCCCATTTACTGCGTATGGAATTAATCCTAAATAGGGAGAGAGCATGGGAAACAAATTGTCTTGTGACTTGTTACGTTATCACCTGGTTAAATAGGATTCCAAACACGAGTAAAAGAACTGAATTTAGGTGTAGACTCACAAGTCCCAGCTGCATGGCATTGATGAATTGGCCAGAGAAATGAGATGGGATATCACGTAGGATTGCACTTCTCTGTTAGTCTCCCTGGCAACCTGGCTGCCGATGATGTGGAAGACGTTGGTCTGCGGCATGGTGGACACCAGTACTTGGAAAGCTGATATACGGACGGTGGTGTTTTCAAAACGGTTCATGAAGATGGATAACAGTTGACTTTGCACCTTATTTTAAAAGAAAAGGAAAGGAAGAGTACTGTATATGACTTCTTAAAATTTAAATTACTTTTTTAATGTGAAATTACCGCAGTTTGATAATAGATAACACAAAAGCAAATAAGAGCAGTGCAGGGTTTTATTAAATCAACCAAAAGTCAAAGGCAAAAGGGGGAGGTTAGGGTTATAACGGAAAGAAAGGGCTCCATGCAAACAATGAAGGTGGTGGCGCCACATACTGTCTCCCCGGCTGGAGATTGATTGTTCATGTGTTTTGGACAGCTACAAACACGCCATTGTGTCACACACACACACACACACCACATATGTCACACACACACACACACACCACACTCACACACTCACACACACACACACACACACACACACACACACAAAACCCAAATTCTGAGATGGGGTAAAATGGAAGAGATGATAAAAGTATTTAAAATATATCTACAGGGAGAAAGAGTTAAACTTTCTATCACTCATTAAAATGAATAAGAACTGAATGTTGGGGAAATTGTAAAACTCTTAATTCAGGAAAAAGAGAGAAAAGCCAACAAGTCACACAACATTCCATCTACCTGATTGCAGATCTGCCAGGTTTTCTGGCAGTCTGGTTTCTGACATCCAAAATGACGTATGGACCAAATCGCCATATTCCTCACTCTCTTGGGAATGCTTCTATCACTAAGGATTGGCAGGATTTCATCAATGAATTCAGTGAACCCAGAGTTTCCGACCGCCTTTAAGAACAGAATTCTCTGCTGCTCTTTCTCAGTCTGGCTGGATGCTTCTTGTTGTACCAATTGTTTCAGGACCTGGGGCAGCAGAAAAGAGGAAGAGGACACAAGTTTAGTAACCAATAACCTACTGGAGTTTTCTTGGAATGGTACTTTTATTTAAAAAGAAAAAAAACAAAACAAACAACAACAAAAGCAGCAGCAGCAGCATCAGGTGGTACTTTTGTGGGAGTCCGTTGTTTTTTCATAGATTTATCTTAACTTTATTTACTTACTGCCTTTAAAGCATAATATTCTAACTAAGCAGACGACTGCGGTCCAAAAGAGGAAAGGAAGATAAACCAAGTATAGGAACGTGGTTACTCGGTGTTTGCTCGATTTATAAAAGTCGTAAGGGAAGTAATCCCGTAACGGAGTACTGCACAACCACGATTATCTCCCGTTGCATTGTCACAGACAGACAATCATATTTAAAAGGGTAGTTTTCAATATGTCGCATATGTCAATATTGCTGTATTCAACAGGTACCTTTGGCTTTTATCTCCAAAAAAACAAAAATTGTGTGTTCCCTTCTAGTTCCCGTGTAATGGAAATTCCTTCCATCCTCGAGTTGGTTCAGACTAAAGCCAGAACCGTGTGTGCTTATCTCTGCTGAGGATGCCTCTAACCCCTTGAACCATTACCTAGTTATTTACAGTTACTCGCTGAAATAAATCAGGTTTACAAAATGTGACTTACATTTGGCAAGTAAGTTAATTAAAGTGACGGTTTCACAAAATTGTAGCGGACCGTGTAACGCCATAAAAGGAAATTATAAATACAAGTTCAAAAAAAAATTCTTCTTTTTAGAAAATGAAGAAAAAAAAAACAAAAAACAAAGACGGGCCTAGTTGTCTTCGTTCTATTTTCTCAATGTTGTGACCAGGATGGACCAAGTACCTACTGTTCTCAGCGCTGAAGCCACCGGAGTCTCTTGCGATGGCTCGTAGAACGCTACACAACTTCGTCGACACTCGGTTCGTCATACCTAAGAGAGCAGCTTTAATATTTTGGAATTCTTCACAGTCGTTGCTGTACTGGGATGATTTTTTTTTTTAAATAGTGATAACTGGTACATGATAAATTATAAAGGTCAGGTGTTCAACAACAGGTAAAGCAAGATATATCTGGTAGTTTTTCAACAAATATTTGTAGGTACAGAAAGAGAGAGAGAGATATGACGTCAGTAAAGAGAGATATGACGTCAGTAGAGAGACATGACGTCAGTAGAGAGATATGACGTCAGTGGAGAGAGATATGACGTCAGTACACACACACACACACACACAGACAAAAGCTAACAATAATTTTTTGACACATTGTTTTTTTACATACAGAAACGATCTTCGTCTTGATGGTGCTATATTTTTCCATGGCCATTGTACTCCTGTTTTTCAGGGCTTTGATGCTGTCGGTTATCACGGTATTGTCGCTGTCTTCACCCTGCCTGGCCTTCAGCTCCGTTAGCGTTTTCTGGATTCTGGTGCACAAAGCATCGCAAGCTATGCGGAGTCTTTGAGCCACGGTGCCGATAGCCAAGAACACCACTCTCTTCAACGTAAGGTCCTTCTTCACCAGTGGACTGTTTGTCAGTTTCTAAGAGAAAAAGAGAAATGGTGGGGGGGTAATTAGTTGAGTAAACTCGAAAAGGCCGGGGATTTCCCCCCACCTGAGATGTCTCCAGGAGGCGAACGTTTAGGGTGTTCCTAGCACTGAATATATCCTACATCTTTTGAAACAACAACAAATTTCAGGAACAATGAAGAACTTTAAGGGTTCTTGCCAATTAATTTTCATTCACTCATCACCGGATAAAACGGTAAAAAGGAACCAAACTCTGCCTCATTTAACTTCCAGCCAGCCCGATTACAAAAGGAAATAAATACAATGGCTGTTTTTCCAGGTATCATAAATGGAGAAAGAGATACTAGTGACATTTTTAAGGCGCGCTGCTCGCGTAAAGTCATAACAATAACAATTTCTGTCAGAGTTATCGCCCCCTGGACGGTAATTTTCGTGGTTTTCCGCATGCTGCCAAGACAGCGCCACCCTAGTGTTCCGGGAAACTTCTAGGGATGTCTGCTCTCACGGAGAGAGGAGGGTGAATCTATATAGAGCGGGAGAAGGGGGCATTCAGGATGGTTTTGGAGCAGACCGCTCACGTGTTTAGTTGGGGGCGCTGTGACTGCTTATGGGGAGAGACCGGTGTCTCTAGAAAGAGGGGCCGGGGAGAGCTTTTGCTTTACGCGGGAGGCAGCCACTCATCAAATTCGGGGAAGAGGTTTGTGACGATAGCCGACAGACCAGATACGCAATGGACGGGCGGTGCGAGTTCCCGACCGAAAACTTACGATGATGTTCTCTATGTTGACCTCGTTGGGCTCTGCGGTCAACGACAGCATTTGGACGACGCGACGGGTGACCGCAATGTCTTCCGGAAGGTCGATACCTCTCGGCTGCTGCTTCATCAGTTCGTCGGTCAGCATCTGGACGACGGCCGTGTTACCGATTACCGGGAGCACCTTCCACAAAAAGTGGCTGGATAAACAGACAGACAGATACCTTCAATGATCAATCGCTAGCTTGGAAAAAAAGAAACAAAACAAACATAGACAGGTAGAGAAACACGGGGTAAGGTGTTGGCGTAGAGGGCGATGCGAAAGCGTGCAGCCAGTAAAGATGCCGAGGATGCCAGGATGCTGTATCTTTTAGCAAGCACCAAACAACGGATGTTCTACCGGTTGGCTTGTACGAGGTTAACTCTATTTAGGGCACATCGTCTACTGCCATATGTATCTATCAAAAGGCTTTAATTATGGGGAAAAAATTCTCATTTAATTTTATTTGCTGGAATAACAAGATGATAATCAGTATCTTTTTATCATAATCTGTTAGCCCCATTCCTTACTTCTTTACTGAAAAGAAATTACAGAGAGTCTTCAAATTCCCTTCCCGGGTCGATGGGTAGCCACTGTTCATCACCACTGTTCTTTCAGAGTTTTCCGACAACCGCAGCAGTAGCGAAATAGATGGGCAAAGGATTACGTTTAATAGATTCCCCGTTGAGAAGCATCTCGGAAGAATCTGGAAAGTGCAGCCAGTCGGAAAACCTTGAGTGCCAAAGGACAGGAGTTAGCCGTCGTCAACACTGGAAAACTAAATGCGGTTCGACCACGGAACATTTGATTTAAATCGATACCCAGCAGGGCAGCTGACCGGACGTCTGTGAGATGCACTTCCTGTTATGTTAGGGTTTCCTATGGTCACCTATGAGAAGGAAAGGCCATCTCACCTAACGAAGGAATGGCCGCTTTAACTTCAAGCTGCTGTCATGCACCGAGTGGCCTATCTTCTGAACTCTCATGTTTACTTAAAACTAAGTAAAATTTCCTTTTTCTGACAAAAACTGGGAAACGATTAGCGTTTAGTCCCCCCCGTTCAGTTTTTAGGGATCCAGGGTCGGTCGCGTGCGTTTTACGGCAGGATGCATAAATAAATCACCTGTATAAGTATTTTGTTATTACTTGCCATCTCTGACGTGTAGGGAAAATAACGTAATACAGGTAACAAAAATTGTGTATTTACACAATTAAATGTTTAGTTACTATTATTTTATAGGAAACTCCCCCCTTTTTTTTTTTGCTATTTCCGATGATGTGACAAAAAGTTTAACATAAATATCTACATGATTATCTCCATTTTAGATCTGTGAGTTAAAGGCCTTTTCAATGAATTATGCGGATTAAATACGGTAACCAAAGTAACCTTTTCAAAACGTTTTTCGCAAAATTTTCTCCTCGTTTGTTTGCTTTCTTATCCGAATAAAGACAAAAAGCTTAAGCCAAGAGTCTTACTGCGCTAAGTTTTTCTGCTCTGGCTTTTCCCATTTTTCCGAAGTCAAAATGTCTTCCCACACTTGCTGGAGCTGCTCTTTGGAAGCCGTTCGTCCAAGGTTGACCATCAGTATCTGAGCCTTCGAGGCGTCATCTGTCACGATCTTCTCGGCATTACGAACAAAGATTTTGACCAGGTCCTTCATCTGGAAAAGCAAGACAAACAACAGCCTGATGGATAAGCTTAAATGTCTGCTAGAAATGGAAAAGAAAGAGTTATCTTTCCTTCGTCGTTTACCAGTTAATACCACGCAATGTCTTGCTGTGTCAGTGCCATCTCTGTCACTGACGCCAGTCAGTGTCACGTGAAGCTGTATTTTACCTCATTTTCAGAGAGGCGGAGAATGTGGAATTTTGTCCAGTGATAGCTGCAGTGATGATTGTCCATAGCAAAATGTAAAATAAAAGAGCGGGCAAAACGACCTTCTTCATGAGTTCTTTTATAGCAATGACACGGAATTTACCGTCTTTCTTACTTTGTGTCGAGTAAATATCAGGTAAAAACTGTATTTTTATTTCTCCCTTTCTCTCTTTTTATTGGGGGGGGGCAATAATTAAAAACGAGAGGTTGGTGTCAAATCACCATTCCTCTGTTACTAAGGTAAAGTCGGTTTTCTGTACAGCTACGAGAAGAAACCAAAGAGTTACCTTCTTCGTTATTTGTATTCCTGGCTGGCTCTGTACTGACACCCTGGGAGCTTCCATGATGTCTGGGTTCCACTCTTGATCAACGACCTCAGGTATCTCCGCAACAATGGATAGCACTGGTTCGGAAACTTGTGGCTTAGGTTTGGTCCAAGACACGCAATCTACATGCACCAAGGTTTGGCTGCGAAACGGAGAGAAAGAGAGAGATGTTAGGATTTATATCAGATTTTGTTGGTGGTTTTCTTAAAGATATTTTTACTCCGAAAATACCGGAATTAAGGAGGCAAAGGATGTCACCTAGAGAGAAAAGAGGGGGAAAAAAGATTTAGTAGGAGACAGTCTAAGCATAGAATTAGAGGATATGTGAATTTGTAATTTCTCTCTCTCTCTTTTTTGTCTGTTTATCTTGATAATGTAATTTTATTTTAGCGTCGTCGGGCTGTGGCTGATGAGACAAATGCATTTTTCTTTGCTTGCTTAGAAGTCCGGGCGAGGATCCAAATAAACAGTTGTTTGTTTTAAAGAAAAGGGAAATCCCCTAGACACTGATGATCCCACGACCTCAGCAGCTCTGTGAGGCCACGTGAGATAACGAGATGACCCGCCGATAATTTAGGAAACCATCCCGAGATGCAGCTTCCAGGGTACCCTGCCCACCTTTAGGTAGGAAACTCGGCCAGCGGTCGACGGCAGAGTGGATGGTACAGATCGTGGAAGCTGCAGCCGCGATGATGTTCACAGTTTTAAGAAAGCGGAGAGAGAGTTGTGTTTGGTTTGGTGGGTCCAAGTGGATTACGAGAACGGGTTCTTGATGATCAGTAGACAGAAGATAATTTCGAATTCCATACGCCCACCGCCTTCTGAAATGTATACTTACTTGGTCATGACGGCAATCTTTCCTGCACTCTCTGAGAAAGGGGTCACGTACTGCTGGCTTGTTCCAATTGCATTGACAATGACGAAATGTTGTCCTTGTTTTTCAATGTTGTACCTTACACTGGCCTCGGACTTCATTGGATCTACCTGTATGAGTATGCATAAGACGCCAGAGATTAGTTATCCAAGGTGAAAACAAATTGTACTTAGCAAATTTTCACTTATTTTACTTACCATAAATCTTTCTCTCTTTTTTTTAGACAGACTATTTTGATGAAAGCCTATCAGAATAATATTTGATCAGCCTGGTAGTTCAGGGATCCCACTTAGATCTCCCTCCAGGATTGGCCTATCTCTCTGGCACGGCTTAACCACCTGAGTTCATGAACATGCCAACTGGCCAAAGGAATTTAAAGAAAAAACAACAACCCCGCCCCCGGACTGGGTTCCCTATTTCGGTTCCCAGAGACGATGTTCAACCTTGTAAGGTTCTCCTTCGAGTTAATTCGAGGAAGGGAATATTCAGCCACAGATATAAAGCAGTTCCCTAAGGATGAGAAATATGAGGCTTTTTTCCCAGAGTTTAAATGAACAGATACAACCATTAATTTTATTAATATGCAATTCAACTTTATATATGAGCTTCTGAAAACCATGTATTATTCAAACAGAGGAAAAGCAAAAGCTCACGTTATCCTGTTAGTATTACTGATGGTAGAGCTACAGTCATATCGTGTTGGGATGAGGTAAAAATATTAATGTCTACATCTCAGTGACGAACTCAGTCTCGGAAATAAGATTCACAAAAATGAAGATTTAAAAAATCACTTTTAAAAAAAAACAATTAATAAATATTTTATCGACCTATCAGTGACTTGTTTGATTTTCATAAACAATACCTTTTATAACTGATTAAAAAAATATGTAATTATAAAGATAAAGGGAGATAATTATGTTAATTACTAGTTTGTCAGTTGTTTATTGATAAGTTGTATAATTTCTGTCAGCCCTTTTAAGGCCGTGAAATATTAGTTTTTCATATCAAGTTTACTAAACAAAAGTGAAAATGATTCCGAAAATTTAATATTAATTTTAGTAATTAGTGTCATTAATCAAACTGTTTGAAGTGAATCCCCCCGCAGTCAGCCTAATATCTGTAATTTTAAGAATTGCGTAAATTGAATCTTTATTATTAAAATTAAACGCTACCTTACTTAATTATTCATTAAATTACCTTGCATGGACTTTTTTTTTTTAAATTCTAATTTCATTTTATAGGGATTTGAGTCGTTACCGAAATGCTGATCGCTATTCAAAATATACCAAACATGTAGCCGCAATGAATTCATTTGTAGCTGATTAAAATTCTAACACACGCCCTCTAGCGGTGGTTCGCGGTCACGGGACCGGGAGGGAAGCTTACATTGCACTGACTGCACTTGCGACCCTTCAGAACAGTTTTGTGGAAGTTGGGACGATGAGAGCACAGGCTGAAATTTCGGCTTTTGACGATTTCTACGACTTCAACCACACCGTTGTTCGACTCCCATCTCCTCACCAGGTCCGACGACGGTCTGGGCAGGTAGGTGTACTGAGTGTCACATATTCCGGTAACTCCAGCCTAGAGGAAAGAAAGAAAGCGAAGGGCTGTCGTAAGCTTTCCCAACTTTACGCCATGAATATATTTCACCTTTCACTAATGTCTCCCCCCCCCCGTCCGCTCGATAAGCCATCAAAAGGTAGGGTGGCTCGATTTTAGACGAAATACGAAAAGTCCGAATTACCCACAACCAGTGGTTAAAGGGAGGGAAGCTAACTGTAAATATATCTTACCCGCAACCAGTGGTTAAAGGGAGACAAGCTAACTGTAAATATATCTTACCCACAACCAGTGGTTAAAGGGAGGCAAGCTAACTGTAAATATATCTTACACTGCGTATGAAGCGATAAGCAGATTTTGAGCAAATTCTGGAAAAGATGGCCGACGGAAACTTTGGACAAGATCACAACAGGAAGGGAGCAGCAAGTCAAATACTGTACAAAACTCAAAATTCCATCAGTGGTTGGCGCTTCATACAAAACTTACGCGTAAAAAGGTCGTTTTTGTCACGAGAACTGTCAAGATTTGTTTAAAAAACGAATAAGTAAATAATCATTTATTTTCTTCCTGCTAACTTTCATCGACCAGTTATGGCATGAGTTCATTAAGATTCTCAACTCCTTATACGTATTCTTAAACGCAGGTGCCAGTTTCAGTTAATCGAAATATTTTCTTAAAACTCTGGTTGTATAATTACAGTTCCTTAAGAGCCAATCAAATCATTCTTTAGCTTTCACGTTTTTTCATGACATAAATGATAAATTTTGAAAATCCTCCCCAAAAAATAATTAGACAAACAGAGTACAAGGCGGGGAGGAGTCTCCTTAATGTGCTGAAGTAATCCTAATTTCAGTTGGAGGATGAAAATTAGTTCTGAAAGTAAATACCTTTTAAAAAAGAAGTTACAAACTTTTACTGGAACCCGTTTATTTACGTCTACAAGCAACCTGGTCATGTGATCGATAGTTAGGCGAGAATACATCTTTTCCGTTTGTAGAGGCCAGTGCTCTAAGTAGCGTTTTTAGAAACCCTTCTGTAATTTTTTTAAGGGAAATACTAAACCCCACATTAACTTTTCTGGTTATGTTTTAATGTTGTACCCCCAAGTCCAAGAAGTTTCGGTGCCAAGAGGTTTTGGTTATCTTCCCTTAAGTTTATTTCTTTCATTACAAACTATTTCTAACCTCGAAGACGCTGTAGGTGTAAGGAGTTTGGGGAGTTCGGGGAACTTTCGTCGGAGGGGCCCTGATGTTCAGCTGAAGCAAGTTGGCCAGACCGCGTCTGATGTTCGTGATGTTCACTGGTTCTGGATCCTGCAGCTTTATCCCGATCAGATGTCCGTCAGCGTATCTGCAAATGGAGTTTCCACTGATCAATTATACACGAATAACGAGATTTAAATAAGAATAACAACAAATGTCGTTACCGATTTAGTATGCAGTGGTTAAAACACCTTTAAAAGAAGGACATATGAATGTATGTGGGTGTGGATGTGGGTGAGTATGGGTGTGAGTGTGAGAGACAGATGGACCACTCTTGTGGGTGGTTTTCTAGACAACAGATATTTCTGAAAGCTTCTTTATTTGAAAAAAAGCCAGTTCCCACCTTTTAAATCGGAATTTGACACATTCCATGATTATCCGCAAGACTCTGCATTGTGCTTTAAGAAATTTTGTGAATTTGACCCCTGTCTTGTCACAAAATCAAGATTAATAAGGCACCAACGGAAGCCAGTAAAGGCCAAAGCGATATAAATTAGTTGCAAAGGGTTTCTGTGACTCATTGTCCAACCCCGGGAGGGCCTCCAATACGAGCCAAAATTACGGAACTGATTAAATACATCCTTTTCCTGTTGATCGTAAAGTAGATTTTTGTTGTTTTTTTTAAGTCAGCATCTTAATCCAAGTACAGGACATGAACCCTTCTATCTTTTAAATGGCCTCGTGCTCCCACTCCTCGTTGCCTACGAATTCTTTAAAATTTTAAGTTTCAAAGAAACAAACAACAACATACTTTACAATAAATGGTTTCGTCAGCTGTTCACGCAGATTCTCTGACTCATCGTTGAATATCGGTTGGAAGAAAGCATTAGGCAACATCTCCCGCGAAGGATCAACTCGGCTGACCTCGTCGCTGAGGACAGAGATCAAAGGGGAGACCATCTTGCAAGAAAAAGAAAACGAATAAAAGTTAAACACTAGAATACACTTAATACAGTTCTTATTATTGTTTTCTTAATGGTTAAATTTCGGCAGAACAAAATCTTAAGCGGATTCACTTTTTCCCCCCCACCCATCCCATCTTCCCAGAATCCTTTCTGTCCGGTGTATCAGAGATTCTTTCTCCTTTGTATGCTGTTGGATTATCGCGCCACCCGTGTATATAACGCAAATCCTCCGTGGAAGATTATTTCTGTTTCATTTTATGAGTAACATTAAAATTCTTTGTTTAGCGGAAAACCCACCAATGTTGGACGATCTGTTTGGTTAAAATTAAAGGGCAAGAATATCGCCAGAATTAACTGGCTTTTAAAAATATTTTAAGCAATTTCCATCGCGTCCTTAACTACAAACGACTCTCGATTTCTGTTTAACGATGGCTGTCCTGCTCAGGGTGTTAGCAGTACGCGGACACCTTTAGCTTCCGCGGTGATCAAAAGAGAGAAGGACAACAAGGTGGACTTCCCTCGCTCTTTTCGATACAGCAGAATGTCCGCCACCAAAACTATCGGTAGCCCGAAAACGAAAATGTGGATAACTTTAATTATAATCATAATATTAAATATCTCAGGACTTCTAGAGAACAGGGTTTTTACCACGTGGTGAGTCCATCAGAATCTTTCAACCTTGAATTTTTGAGCTTTCCTTAAGATTAGATTTTAAAATCTGCGATAGGATTCAGATTTTGCTTTTGTCGACCAAATCGGAATTGCAGATATCGTTTACCATTCTTAACGTGTTACCTCCCCTTTTTTAAATCACTGTGGTTCCTTACCAAACAAACAGATGGTTAGCTAGTGTTCTGTAAAGAAGCATTAATATCAGGAATACAACTTTTATCCCGCTAGGATTTATTAATTGTTGAATATCCTCACCTTCACCAACACACTGGTTGGAGATTCGAACTTGATGTCAACATCGGTAAACAGTTTGTAGCCCGCAACCACCGCCGTAGCCCCAGGTAATCCGGTCACCACGTGCGCCTCATATCTGTATCTGTAGGTATCGCCCTGCTTTACCTGTTGGTTGCATTTAGCTGTGAAGAAGAAAAAGGGAAGCAGGCATAAAATGGCGACATTGGTATTATAACTGTCCGAAAGGAAGGAAAAAAAGCTCCAGTTTTCATTAACTAACACGGACACTGTTTTTTTTGGGGGGGATTTGTTATTAATCTGAGATCCTTGTAGTTTTTGACAAATGCTGCTGCAAGACTCAACTCCAGAAAACGATCAGATATCGAACTCTACTTGAGACAGGGATCATGACTCCTTTAATTCCATGTACTAACGAATTAAAATAATTTTAATATACATTATCCCCCCCAACAATTACGTATATGTTCCTAAACGGTTTGCCTACAAGAATATAACCAATATTCTTTTCTTAAAATTGTATTTGTAAAATTATAAACGTGCCTGGCAGCACTGTAACATAACCCAGACAACTAGAACTATAAATTAACTTATATGGCGCATCTTTGTCGTTTTTTTAAAGCTAGGCCATTATTAATCTGTTAATTTTTTTTTTTTTTTATTATTAAGAGCCAACCATTGGATTGGAATCTGCCGCAGCCGTGTGTAGATAGTGAGATCCCAGTGATAAAGGAGAGAGTCCACAGCGATGTCTTGGGATAAGCTGTTTTCCTCTTTTAGAAAATAATGCTTAACTCAAAATTTTCCATTTTTCACAATTTCACGATTATGATTATTTGGGTTCCTTTTTTTTATATAAATGATCCCGTTTGTCTCAAATTAAGGAAAGAGCTACAAGTCCAGAGTTCCAGAGAATTAGTAAACCTTTTTTTTTAAAAAAAAAAAATACTAATATTCGAAACCGATAAACTATTGTAGCTTTTTTTTCCCCGAAGTGCTCTAGAATTTACCATTTTTGAGATATTCTGTATATGATTGGAAGAAACCCGCATTTAAGTCGGTTAATGAGCAAATCTGAAAGCAAGAACTTACATGTTTTCCATTAAATTCTACAGTAGCTTTTGTGGGCCTGAAGTGAACTTCAAAGAGATGGGTATCTTTGCAAAGCTTCTACCTTGATTGTAATAAGCAATATAATTTCTTTTCTTTTAAGCAAAGACTAACCTGCCCTGTACTTGTAGACATATTGCACATATCTTTTCTTACTTTCCTGCTAAAGGAAATATGTTTTCTTCCCTCTGCCGAGAGTTGATTTTATTTTTATCGCGTAATGTAATCCATCTAGAAACACCGAGATTTTGCTGCGCGCAGATCCCATCTTAAAAAATCCCTGTCGCTGAAGAAAGTTAACCACAAAAGACTGGGATTTTTCCTAGTTTATCTGGCGTTTTTCGTGGCCGAAAAATTGCGAACGCCAATCGTTTCGTGCAGAAAATGGCTTTTCGTAAAACCTGCAGCCATCGGAAGATCGGTAACCGGCAGCGAAAAGCAAAAATCGCCACAAAAGAAGAAAAAAAAACAATAAATTTCTCACTTACTTGGAAATGGTAACGAGTCGTGATAAACTGCAAATAGATTAAGAAATATTTTTCAACAAAATCTTAATTTTTTTTTAAATCTGTATATATTACAGAAATTACAAATGGCTAAAATGGTTTGGTTGGACCTAATCTTGCTGAATCACGGATATATTTAGTGGATTCTCACATTTCTGCTTCATCATTCTCGTTCTTCTTCTTTCCATACACTTTAGATTGTTTAACGACGTTTCAGAACTATCACAAGTTATCCCTTTGTTTACTTCTCTGACAAACACTGAAAACAAAAGCGGTCATAACACAGATCCCTGGAACACACCACTATTAACGTTTATAGGATCAGAATTGTTGCCACTAACCATGCGTTAGTTTTCTTTACGCTATAAATACTTTTATTAAAGTTGGGGTATTTTTGCCTGTGCCTACGATTCTGTTTCCTGGAAATTCTAAGTAAAACAACTATACAATGAGATGGGAACTCTGTGGTCCTGTGTCTCTACAGTGCAGGCTGAACAGAAATTCTAAAAAGATTCCCTCGGGAAATCGTGTAAAAATAATGAAGACCACAAAGAATAATTAAATATTTCCATTCGTGCTGCTGTTAGTAAATAATTCGGTACTTACCACTAGTGACCAGATGGACACCAAGGAAAATAAGGAGTACGGAACGAAGCATTGTGCTGCTGGTAACAGCACTGGCCTGGCACACGGAGTCCTGCCCGGGCTTATATAACCCGCATCTCTAGACGGACAGCCTCGGATCGACAGCTGGAATGGTGATGTCGACAGAAATCAGCTTTACCTTGCAGACCAGCGTTTGCGCTTTCTGTCATTTGTGACAGTCGCTCATTAACGTGTTTACGAAAGGAACCAAAACAACGATGGTAACATAGCGCAAATTCGGCAAAATAATTCGCTGTAACAACTCGTCGACCTTCACTTGAACACAACTTTTGTAAATAATCCGCACTTCTCATTAGTTACATTTAATTTCGGATCGTTAACGTGTCTCGTCAGGGCGGCCGGGTCGTTTAGTTCGCCTTGATTCCGAACACTTCGACTACAAATTTTACTAATAGCATCTTTAAAGGAAACGTTAATGATACCTTTTTTAATTATTAAATTTTAGGGAATCAGTCGTAATTACATAGATTGCAGATATATATGCACGCGTGTTTGTGTGCGTGTGTGTATGTATTTGTGTCTGTGTACGCGCGTGTGTATGTGTATGTATTTGTGTGTGTGTGTGTGCATATGTGTGTATGTATTTGTGTGTGTGTGTGTGTCATATGTGTGTATGTATTTGTGTGTGTATGCATTTGTGTGCATGTGTGTATGCATTTGTGTGCATATGGTGTGTATGTATTTGTGTCTGTATGTACGCGCGTGTGTATGTGTATGTATTTGTGTGTGTGTGTGTGCATATGTGTGTATGTATTTGTGTGTGTGTGTGTGTGCATATGTGTGTATGTATTTGTGTGTGTATGCATTTGTGTGCATGTGTGTATGCATTTGTGTGCATATGTGTGTATGTATTGTGTGTGTGTGTGCATTTGTGTGCATATGTGTATGTTTGTGTGTGTGTGCATTTGTGTGCATATGTGTATGTATTTGTGTGTGTGTGTGCATTTGTGTGCATATGTGTATGTATTTGTGTGTGTGTGTGCATTTGTGTGCATATGTGTATGTATTTGTGTGTGTGTGCATTTGTGTGCATATGTGTATGTATTTGTGTGTGTGTGCATTTGTGTGCATATGTGTATGTATTTGCGTGTGTGTGTATGTGTATGTATTTGTGTGTATATTTTGTGTGTGTGTGTATGTATTTGTGTGTATGTATTTGTGTGTGTGTGTATGTGTATGTATTTGTGTGTATGTATGTGTGTGTGTGTATGTGTATGTATTTGTGTGTATGTATTTGTTGTGTGTGTATGTGTATGTATTTGTGTGTATGTATTTGTGTGTGTGTGTATGTGTATGTATTTGTGTGTGTGTATGCATATGTGTGTGTGTGTGTATATTTGTGTGTATTTGTGTGTGTATTTGTGTGTGAAAAATTTCGCTTTTTAAACTTGTGTCGTCTTCATTGAATCGCTAGAAGCCTTTCCTCACATCCACTTTAACAAGCAAACAAACGAGAAACGGTGAAATTAACCATTAAAGTTATTTTACGTTAATAATAAGAACCAGTGGGAAAAGATTAAGTACCAACTCTCTCTATACCACCTCCACATAGAGCTGCAACACCCAATATCTTTCTTATTAATATTAACTCTTTGTAACGAGAAATTCTTATGTTTCTCCAACCCCACGTGGTCAGGGTTACGACTTAGTTTGACTAAATATACAATCGGTTCAACAATTTAATAACTAGGCTAGGCCAGCTGGTATAGGAAAGTAAAAACTGATCTGGTATATAGGGGAGTTAAAATGATTATGTTAGTGTGGTTTAGTTGCTACAAGTAGATAGAAAGGTATCATGGTTTATACAGAAGCCCCAAGGAAAAATAAATGTCTATGAATTTAATTTTAAAACTCTGTCACCATCGTTACCAATAGTTACGGCTGGTTAAGCTATTTCATTCATATACAGATTTATCCCTAATCCCCTCTCCCCGATATCGAGCTGTGCTAACTTATAGTTATGGATCTATCCAGTTTCTTCTAAAAGGTCCAACAACGTAAATCTAATCTTGAAAGATTCAGTCTCTCATTGCTTTCTATAATGGATAAAATGTGGAAACATTGCAGGAAACCATTATTGGACCTTTTCTAATATGTTAGAATATACTTCCATAGATATAGACTCCAGGCCTCAGCGGTTCCCACTGGTGAACCGACTAATCATATGATAGTTTGTTGATTTCTGTTTCAAAGCTAGGTTTATTATTTTCTAGTAGCCTGATAGCTTTGTAAGCAGTAGAAATACATTGTTCTTCACATTTAAAACTTGTGTTAATGCAACACACGAATCCCACTTTCTGTCTGAAACTACATTTTGAAATCTCTTGCTTTCCACACAATACTGTTTATTGGTTAGTCCATTTTCTGCTTGAATAATTCGTGCGATAGAGGGATACGCTATTTTCCACTTTACTGATAATCTGCCAAATTACTAAGGTTTATGCAAAATCTATCCTTTTCTTAATTTTAACTCTAACAAGTAATTTTAATATTAGGAGGCTTTCCTTTAAGCTTAATATAAAAAATTATCTGAAGCAAAAATTTTAAATATTTACCTAACACAAGCAATCAGTTTAAAGCTTTTAGCTCTTTTGTAAATTTGTCGTATAGAAGCTTAATAACTTTAAAATTATTTATTTCAGTCTACGTTTACTGTTCCTTTCACATGTAAAAATAAAGAAATGTGGCGGAGTTTTCCGGGTTCGTGTGCGAGTAAATCTTGAAGGTCTTGCACTTTGACATCCGCTCGAGAGCCCCCAACCATACCTAGATAACTACTTGCTGGGTCACACCGGCTAGAGAACTCTAAACCATACCTAGATCACTACTTGCTGGGTCACACCGGCTAGAGAACTCTAAACCATACCTAGATCACTACTTGCTGAGTCTCACCGGTTAGAGAACTCTAAACCATACCTAGATAACTACTTGCTGGGTCACACCGGCTAGAGAACTCTAAACCATACCTAGATAACTACTTGCTGGGTCACACCGGCTAGAGAACTCTAAACCATACCTAGATCACTACTTGCTGGGTCACACCGGCTAGAGAACTCTAAACCATACCTAGATCACTACTTGCTGGGTCACACCGGCTAGAGAACTCTAAACCATACCTAGATCACTACTTGCTGGGTCACACTGGCTAGAGAACTCTAAACCATACCTAGATAACTACTTGCTGGGTCACACCGGCTAGAGAACTCTAAACCATACCTAGAGCACTACTTGCTGGGTCACACCGGCTAGAGAACTCTAAACCATACCTAGATCACTACTTGCTGGGTCACACCGGCTAGAGAACTCTAAACCATACCTAGATCACTACTTGCTGGGTCACACCGGCTAGAGAACTCTAAACCATACCTAGATCACTACTTGCTGGGTCAAACCGGCTAGAGAACTCTAAACCATACCTAGATCACTACTTGCTGGGTCACACCGGCTAGAGAACTCTAAACCATACCTAGATCACTACTTGCTGGGTCACACCGGCTAGAGAGTCCCCAACCATTATTTGCGATAAAAAAATATTATTAACATAGTTAAATTAATTACAACTAACAATGTTTTCCTTTAAAAATTTTTAAAGTTTACATCCGGGTAGTTAAAACTCCTTGTAACCAGATAATTATTTTCATATAACATAGTGCGAAGTTTCCTGTTTAGTCTACACCATAATTCGGGGTGCTGTGTGTAATGTTTCCTGCGATCTTTCCTCCCCAGCAGCAGTATGTCTTCCTTCCCGTGTCCCCTTCTTTATTTATTGACTAACCGCGAACCTCGTAAAGTCTTCTGTCTATTTGATATCTCTCGCTCTCGTCCTTAACAAAGCCGCTTTCCCATCGACTTAGGTCCCGACCTTCCACCCAGAAACTATTTGACTCGCTCAACGCGATACACACCATCTCAATCTCTTTATTTTGCTCATAGGGTCCCTATTTCTACAAAGGGGTTATTGCTCGTGACAGGTGTGTGCCCGCCCATGGAAGCCTATACGAGGGACGTACTCTTCAAGCGGTCAAGTCAGAATCAGAATTACCTTTACAAATATTTTTTTTAAATAATGCAACTAGTATCGCTACAATAAGATTTTGGTCCCTTAATCTAGTCTGCCGCTCATTAAATACGATTTATTCAGGTAAACACATTTATTTATTTTCGTACTGTTTTGTGATGTGACGTAATAGGGACAAAATTAGATGCTACAGAAATCTGATCTTAAAGTTTCTCCAGCAGGAAATACAAAAAACAAGACAAGCAACAGAATAACAGGTAACTCCTTCACCTCGTGTAAAAATGTTTGACATTTTTGTAAAAATTAAAGCTGAACTCGACACAGAATATTAAGTGTAAGCTTTCAGCCACGGAAGCAGCTTTGCAATCATTGAAGAGTAGCGATGCTGCTTTAGAGGTTCGAATCCCGATCTGAGTGTCTAGAGGTTTGATAATTACCCCCCTTTTTGTCACTCTCCGGCTCAAGAACGCCCCCCCCCAAGAATACAACTTCCGAAGTTTTTTTTGTGTTTTTAAATTGACAGAACCAAGCTGGTACTTTATATCCCAAATTTGTGGATGACTTAGTTATTGTCAAACGGTAAAATCTTGACTTTAAAATCAAGAACCGCAAAGACGCCATTTAATAATAACTACAGTTTTATTCATTAACGGGTAAAGTTTCATTCGCTGGCATTTTAGGACATCTTTTTTTTTCGTTCTGAAAATGATGGAGAAAGTCTATAAACATCGCGACAGATCGGACAAGCGAAGGACGCTGGTATAGCCTCGCGTTGTTTACTGCAAGCATGCAAAGCAGACGACACATTTCTGGCGCCAAAGCTTAGGGAAATACAAAACTACAATATATATATATAATCAATCAGCAACTAAAATGTAAATTTGATGCTTTTGTCTACTTGCGCTTCAGAAATGCGATTTAATAATGTAAATTAGCTTTTGTTACATTACTAAGATTTTACTACTTCGGCTTAATTGATGCTGAATAATGGTCCACCGTTCTCTCTCTCCCTCCCTCTTCGCCGAAAGTTCTCGTGAACCGCATCACTGAAATTTTGCGTTTGGATCGCTTAGATTATCTCAACTTCGTGGCTTAAAGGTCCAAAGCTGAAGACTAATCCTATTTTTTTTAAAAAAAATATTAATTATTAAAGAAAAGGTTATTGCTAATTTAAGAAAATACTTTCTCTTTGAGCACAATGCTTCTTATCAGGATTTTACGGTATAATTTTGACTTTAAAAATTCTACCCACTAACCCTTACATACAAATAAAAGGGGTAAGGCGGGGGCACAGTGGGTCACTTTATCATTTTTGGAGCTACGACACGATGGTTTCAGAGATACAAACACGTTACGCCATCTAGTGCCAGCACGCATTTCCGGTTTTGAAAGCCATTTTTTATGTATACTGCCAAACGTGAAGAAAATACCAGTTTCCAGTCGGTAAGCAGCAGATTTTGTAATATTTGGGCAAGGGAAATGATACATCTTTTGCAGCAGTAGTGCCAAAAAAAAAAAAAAACAATTTGAGTAATTACACTGGTCAACAAGTATTTTTCATCAAGCATATGTCAAGGTGTACTTAGTGTAGTTTTTAATGCTGATTTAAAATATACAATTAGTTTTTTGACATCACGTACAGTTTTCAAGATGAGAAAGTTTTTTGGTTTTAGCTCCTGCATTATATAGAAATTCCAATTAATGACGTGTATGCATGTATTTCATTTACATCATGGAAACATACCTTTAAAATAAACTACATTATTCATTGCTGCATAGTTCAGATGCAATATTTCATCATCATAAATTAACCAATCAAGTTTTGCCTGATGAAATAGGTATTTCAACATCTCAAATTGTCCAGTCATAATTGCATAATTGGTCTGATGAAATATTTCATCACCTCAAATCCAATATAAGTATAACCGTTTGTATCTATTTCCTTACTTGTTTTACAGTGTTAACAATGTCAAGACAGTGTATAAATCCTCCTGATGTGTTTTGTTATGTCTGTGGACAATTTATTGTGAAAGCTCAAAAACGTACAATAACACCAGAGATCAAGAAGATTTATAAGCTATAGATGTTTTTTTAAAAAGCTGTACTTCTCCATAATGGTAATTTGAAGCCCTCCATTCCTATTGCACACTCCGTTCATCTTCATGAATCATATGAGAATATTGAACTTTTACTTCATGCCATTGCCTATGAAAGATACTCATGGAAAATATGTGGAGATTTAAAAGTCATTGGAATGTTAATGGGAATGCAGTCAGGTTTCACAAAATACTGTTGTTTCTTGTGTCTATGGGATAGTCGGGCAACTGACAGACATTATTCTGAATCAAACTGGCAGACAAGAACATCATACCAGCCAGGACTGTCTAGCGTCAAGAATACACCTCTTGTAGATCCATGTAATGTCCTATTGCCTCCTTTGCACATAAAGCTTGGACTGATAAAACAGTTTGTAAAGACACTAGGGAAGAGAAATGCCAAAGGGTTTGAGTATATTGTAGAAAAGTTTCCCAAAATCACACAGGCGAAGTTGAAAGAGAGTATCTTTGTCGCACCCCAAATTAGAGAAGTACTCAAAGATGTCAACTTCGAGACACATGGATGAACTGGAACTGCCTGCCTGGAATGCTTTCAATTGGATCTGTGAGAATTTCTTGGACACAAGAAGGCAATGGACTACAAGGATGGCATCAAGAATCTTCTGAAATGTTACTCAGCAATGGGTTGTCGCATGTCACTGAAAGTTCACTTCTTGGACTCCCATCTGGATTTCTTTGCAGATAACCTTGGAGCAGTGTCTGATGAACATGGTGAAAGATTTCACCAGGACATTAGTGCTATGGAGAAACGGTACCAAGGCTTCTGGAATGACAGTATGCTGGCTGACTACTGCTGGGCACTTTACCATAATCAACCAGATCAGGAACACCGCAGGAAATCCAAATCACAATGTTTCTAACTCTGTTGTTCTAACTTTGTCTGACCCATTTTTTGTGTATTCACTTTTTGCAGAATGATAGTGATGGTTTTTAACTCAATAAACTCGTTTACTTTCTAAAAATAATATGTCCTTATTTATTACGTTAATGATTTCATATATACAAGTATGTAAATATCTGCATGTATCTACTTAAAAACTGATACGTGCTGCATACAAATGGAGTGAAATTTTGAAATCAGCATGAAAAATTAGTCTAAAAAAGTTGGGTTGCATTCATAATGAGTATAATACATGTAATTTTGTTGACCAGTGTTATTTGACTTCTTTAGAGTGATACTAATCAGTTTTATGAGTTTTCATGCATATTTGTAGTAGAACGAAAATTTTGTAGGTTAGAGCTGTTCGGGGCACAAGGGGAATCAACTAAAATGGGGTAAGGTGGACTACATTTTTCTTAGCATAATGGTTAGTGTTTTAATAGAAACGTAGAAATTAGAAGTCATGAATTAATTATCGTTTAAATATAAATTTCTAATGCTCGCAAAAGTGTACAAGTTTGAGTATTATTTTTTGATATGTCAAGAACGTATTTAACAACTTATTAAGCTGCCGCTGTGCAGATGGAATAAGAATATCATGGACAAAGTTGTCAAAAAATTTTCGAAGCGATGCTGAATGTAAGAGACAGTAAATCAAATGATGAACTGACTACTATTTTCTCTGAAGAGGAAGCACACCTAACCAATAGTCTGCTACGAATAGAGAATCGTGGATTGTCACTAGTATCCAATGATTAAGTGGGGAAATCTACTGATTTTCTGAGATGATAAGGATACCAAACAAATTTGACAACCTAACTGCTTCTTTGTAAACTAGAGAGCTTGTCGGCCATTAGCTCGAGTGGTGTGACATGTGCACAGTTGGATGAATCCTATACCCAACTGTGTATCAGCAGCTTAAGTCTACAAAAAAAACAAACTATCTTCTGTTTTTTAATACGAATGAAAATGGTCTGCTGCTGAAAGATAGGCCAGCGTACGGTGCGCTCCATCACTTCTAAAGAACGGAGTGAAAATGTTACTGATGTAGCTTTCTACTGCTATGTTGTTATGTTGTACATAGCTATATTCCACCAGCAGTTATTTTGAAAGCACGAGGCTCAAAACAGAGTTCGAAATGAGATACCAAATTGTATAGTATCAAGCTAATAAGACCTGTCGTGTTGATAATGGATGCCATGTGAGTCACTGGATGCTGTGAAGTACTGTGTTAAAAGCCATCATTTTACTGTCTTCCAAGCCAGAGAGCACACATGAAACTTTTGATGGGATTTTTTCTCAAGCCTGGGAAAAAACGTCTGCAGTTGCAGATGCATTAGGGAAATTTAGAGGCATGGAGATTCATTTGATAAATCGCCTTGCAGTCAATATGATGAAGTGGGAACGTGAGTTCCAGCATGAAGGTTCAAGAGCAACAGTCAGTTCTTTTAATGTTTTGATTAGAAAGGTTCTTCCATCACCATAGAAGCGAAGAAGAGCCAGAAAATGGCGTATTTGGAATGGGTGAACAAAGCAGGATTCCTGCATTTTGAAATCATCAAAGAATATCCACAAAAAAAAACGTGAACATAATCATGACGAGAAGAATGGCTTTTTTGAGAGAAACTATTATGAGTCGTGCTCGAACAGAATGGGAGACTAGACACGGCGCCAAACTTGTGGTACCAGGTTCGATGAAGTTGCGTTCAAGCTGCTGAAAAGGACCAGTTCATCTGTGGCAGTTGTTTCAGTCCCAGATGAAATTCTGTGAAATAATTTAGTCTAACCTCCTAGTTTTCAGGTGATCCGTTATGTCTGAAGTAAAGTAGCTGAGAGCACCTGTTACCTCGGTTTAAACTTTTGTTGGATCACCCAAAATTTTTCCGGGTACTTTGGTTTGTTTCTGAGTAACGAAAATTATAATAAAGGCTATAATTTTAATGAAAAAGGTTAATTGTTTTGAATTGACTTTAGTTTTTATTTTAAATAATTCATTTTGAGCTAAACTATCTTAAACAGAGTTTTTTTTTAAATTTTAGAAGATCTTTCAAGGCGAAAAGATGTAAAATTTAACCGCAGTAATCAGATGTGTGGATTTTCATTTATTTTATTTTTAAAATATTTCTGTTCAGCTTGGTTGGCAAGCAGACCGTTATACTGCGTCTGAAATGTTTGGAAATGTGACGAACACATTATTATATTAATAGCAAAATATAAACCTACACTAGCCACTATTATTTTGAAAAATGTTTATGCTACGACTGCTGCTTTAATGGGTTTGTATCTAGGTCCATTTCCTTGTACGCATTTGTAAAGTGCCCGGATGGTGACTGATTAGTTGATGGGCTCGGCGAAACAAAAGTTATAACCGCTCACTTCTGCCATTTATGCGTTTCGTGCATAAACCCAGTGCTATTCGGCATCAGTCAGGCCAACAGGCGGCGCCTGCTCTGGAAGTGAGGCTAGTACGGCTAAACTAAGGCGAGGCTGGTACAGCTAATCTAAGGCGAGGTTAGTACGGCTAAACTAAGTGGAGGATGCGAAGCAAAATCGACGAGGGAACATCAGACAGCATTAATCTTTCGAAAACCTAAGAGGTTATTGCTGGAAATTAAATAGAACAACAGTGTGCATATCCACAACAAAAGGGAGAAAATTCTGCTCACACGTGGAACGTGAAGAAAAAGAAGATTCACTGCATTCTTGGGTATAAGGGAATTCAATTCATAGTACACTTATCGTCAGAGCGTTACTTCTAGAACAGAAATCCGGAGTGCTATGTTACATCCACGCACTAGTTGAAGATGGGCAGCGTAGACATCGATTGCACCAGCAAATGTTTCTTCCTAACCCTGACTTACTAAATAGCAGAGGGTTGCTGTGGAACTTGCTGAAAAAAACCTGCCAAGATGTGCGTCTAAATCATATAGCAGAGAAAGCAGTAATGCAGCATATAGCAGACCACATAGGTTCTTAGAACGTTTTCAAAGGGTGCAAGATATATATGAGAGAGAGAGAGAGGATTCCCCGCGACCTATTTTTAATGTAACATAAAATAAGCGATGCGAAAGCCCTTGTATGTATTACTCCGCCACCCTCTCAAACACTGATCTTCTGCACCATCCTATCAAGCGCTGTGCCGAAATTACTGTCTTTGCCGCTTAAAACTCGTTGGGTTGGATTACAGATCACTCTCTGTTTTTCTTTGTGAAATCGAAATGACCATTTTAGTTTGTAATTTCCATTTAAAGCTGTATCAAAATTGTCAGTATATTCTGAAAAAAAATAAGTGTAACACTAACAGTTGTAACTTACACTGTGAATTATCATCTTAAAATAATTTTGGTTCTTATTTATGTTAACTGTCGTAACGAATAAAAACCTTCGAGTTTTAAATATCTTACATCATCTACAGCCAGTTGATCCAGAAAACTATTATAAATTACTTTTATTTGCACCATCTGATCCAGATTTCGGCGCAACAAAAATCCGTAATTTTTCTACCGTTTAAATTGTTTTGCCTGCTGAGTTTTTTAAACAAGATGTTCTAGTCTATCATTGTCATATTTCCTCGTTGTTGCATCACTTTGATTAGTTGGATTCAAAATATTTATAATTTATTTTCTCTTGTTTAAATTCATCATTAGATATTCAGTATAACTATCATAACTAATTCTATTATTCACGCAATCCAAAACTATCTTGAGCTAAAATATCAACTACGACTCGATTTAATTCTGAATTTTATTTTTGTCAGAAGCATAAACCCATTTAACTTAACTTAATAACATGATTACTTCCCGAGTCTCACTATATCCAAAATATAGTTATAAGTTGCACTAAATTAATTACTAATATTTATAATTCTGCGATTAACTAAATTTGCATTTCTAGCCATTAAACTTGAACTCTCTCGTTTCAAAAAGTTTGTGGTTGAAATTAGAAGATACTAAAACTTACCTCTCTGACTGGAATCAAACGTATGTACACTCATTTAATACATAAAATTAAATAAAACTTTTGTGATTACATAACCAACATAGGTAATTCCGTAGTCAATTTTTGCTTATTATTTACAAAGATCAACGATTTATTCAAATAATTTGCTTTGATGTTTTTATTAGTTAAAGAATCATTACACCAAATTGTATATTCTAAATTATATCTAAGTTTATAACTTTTTTAATTTAATTTTTTCTTTCGTATCTTCAATTAGCTTGATAATATGGTTATAGAGATGTTAAACCAAACGTACCGATGATACGTTGTAAGCGGAGAAAAACAGGCGTGTCACAGCACGAGAGTTCGTTTTAAAAATTTTAACATAGCTAACAACAAATAACAATAGTTTAAAATGTGTGGTAAAAAATCATTTTGTCAGTAAAACTGCCTTCCTACCAAACCAATTTTTAATATATTTTTTTTAAGTTAGTTGGAAGATTCAAACTAAAAAAATGAAAATAATTTTTTAAATGCCATTAACTTCATGCCAACAATTTCATTTTTTGCCATCATTTTTAACTGAATCTAAATGTAAAGCAACATTATATTTTATTATAAAGAATATTTCACATAAAATCTTTAAAATGTTTTGATTTTTACCATATTTCTCTATATCAAAATTTCTAGAGATCTTTCCATTTAAAGTATAAATAAAAGCTGATGTTATTAAACGAAAAGGCTTGGGAAAGTCGAAACGTTTCATCTTTGTTTCCTCAATTAATTTATTGCCAGATTTTACTATAATAAAAATGTACAGGATAGTTACAAATGCTAATGATGCTGGATTTGATGATTATAATAAATTTAATAAAGATAAAGTCTTAGCTAAAATAAGAGATAAGGCAATAAAAATATTAATAAAGTTAAAGAATATCGTAAAATATCTACATTGAAAATAAAGGGAAAAAATTAAAGATCAAAGTAAACATTATTTAGAGAATAAAGAATAACGATTAAATAAAGTAAAACAAGACAGAAAATAATATAGAGTATAGAAAGTATTAATGAAAGGGATAGACAAAGGCAAGCTAATTTTCCACAAGCAACATGTGAAAATCTGGAGTTAAAACGAAAATAGACAACATCACTTTAAAAGTAAAAGAATAAATATTTTATATTCTATTTACAACAAAACGGATAAACTGGGCACATTTTAAGATAGCGATGTAGGACTTAGTATTATATTAAATCTTTATCATGAAATATAGCTTTTTTTCTTTATATATTGTTTGTTTTAGCTGTATTATCAACTATACCACATTTACGACCTTTAGTATTTTCAGATATAAGCCACAATTAGAAAATAGTATACGAAGTAAATTCTTTAAAATAGATCTAATAAGAACAGATAAAACCATCCATGCCTCTTAATGTATTTTATTTGTGGCATGCTGACTTTTACCCTTTTCAATTCTATTTTTGTCTTGTAATAAAAATATATAATTTGAAGGGTAAATGATTTTTATTTAGCATCGATGTAACTCTCCAAGAACTTTTATAAATTTTTGCTTTTGATGTTAACTTAAAGATGAAAATTCATGGGAAATGTATTGATCCATTTATTTAGCGAAAAATTTTATACAATAAATTTAAAATACAACATTGAATTTATTATCATCTGATTGTACATTTACGCTTTTATCTGACAATAACAACTACAACCCCCCGAGTATTTGCAAGGCAATTTTGCTTAAAGGAATTTTAAGCTTTACATCAGCTGAACTATTTTAAGCTTTTTTCTGATCGTCTACTAACATCAAAAACAATCAGTGTGAAGTTCTTTAAACTAAATTCTACTAAAACGATTTCTTTTAAAATTTAGCTTTTGACATCATTTAGAAGAAGGTAAGCATCAATAATCCAACAGTTATTAAATGTAGAAGTATGAAATCCTAACACAATGTAGCCAGGCTTTTCTGTTTCTGTTAAGACAGTCAGCTTCCAATCAAAATTAGTACTTTTCTTAACTGCAATCGAATCATATTTTTATTAGCAACATCAGTACTATGAATTACTTTATTTTCAAGCATCTTAAATTTTAATTTCTGCCCACCAGACAGATATTTTTTCCGCATATAAAGCAAAATCTTTAATAAATTAATTTTTTTCCACCGTCGTTTGCTCTAAATATATATATTTTTCCTCAAAACAGTTTGATTCTTCATTCTATAAATAATTTTAAAAATAATCCACACAAAACATAAATATGCGTTCAAGAAAGATAAAACTTAAAGTTACCAGTTCTAAATTCATAATCATGAAATTTATATTTATAGTTTCATCAACAGTTAAATCCTCTGCTATCTAAATGATTCTATTTAATAATAAAACATCTACAAACAAACCAGTTGATTTTATATTAATTTTAGTTGACTTTTTGAAAAATTTCCCGTTTGTATTAGCTTTTAAAGCTTTTAAAACTTTTATGTAAATCTTCTAGTTCCCGATCAGGCAATTAAAGAATTTGTCATGAATAGAAGACTTAGTTTGAGAATGACTATAGAGTTTTGAATGCCAGAATCAATACGATTATCATTTGTTGTTTTGTGTTGACTTTAAAAAAATTATAAGAGTTTTAACTTTAGTAATACTTTCAGCTTTAACTTTAATAGCTGTTTTATTTTGGATTATCAAAAGCATATCCAGCTATTTTACTCAAAGTATCAATCAATTCTTTCTCTATAATATATTTTCTTTCATCTCTCTTGTTTCTTAAGCATTTAATTTTAAAAAATCCAACTTTTTTCAAATACAATTTAAGTGATAAAACTTTATTTCGGAGAATTATGCAATCTACATCCTAATCTGTAATCCATATTTAAATTCTTGAAATAAAATATCTTTTTAATACCCAGGTTAAGCATTTAAAAAGTAAATCTAACTTTTGGGATTTATGTCCATTAATGAACCTTTTATTAAATCACAATTTACAAGAAGAAAAATAATTGATAGAATATTAACTAGATTATTGCGTTAATTAAAAGCAAAAGATAATTTTAGTGTCAAATCCTAATAGATTTTTAAAATTATTCTCTACAGTAAAATCAACTTTATATTTAAAACCTTTAAAAATGACAGATTTGAGAGTGGCGCTTTTAGATTTAATGATAATAAAATATTCTTAATTCTTTGAATTCAAATTATTTTTCACCTGTCTTTGAATTGTGTTACCAATTTGTGAGAGTTCTACTAACCTGTAACTAAAGTCATTTTTATTCGAGTAGTTCCCTCATCAACACTATATCTGAAAAGTTTCATTTGTATTATTAACATTTTAAAATTATAGCATTTAGTTTTGTGGAATCTATACTTAGTATTGATTAAATCTGTTGTAAAAATCTGTAGTTTTTGATGATAAAGTAAAACTATAAGAATTGATAGCTTTTATTAATTGTTCCATGTTTTTAAATATTTTATTTGAATATTTCTAAAAATATGTAATGTTTTAAATAACTTATCTACTAAATTTAATTTAAACAATTGATCATCAACTGCATTTATTTCATTAAAAATATTACTTCCAACTTGTTTAGATGCTGAAAGTAAACTAAGTGTTTTAATTGAATGATTTGAAACCCAGGGTAAAAACCACTACTACAGCAAAATATGATTGTGTCATAGTCTGTAATTTTAAATGTGTAAGTATAGATTAATATTTTGCTGGAATTTCAATAAGGTAAATATCTAAAGTGTATATTACAATTGTAGCGAAATTTTAAATATCTTCTTTAGTTAAGTTTCCATAAACCAAATGTGGTGTCAGTTCTTGTAGTCATCATCAGTGATAAGCTTAGTAGGGATTAGTTCTCAGGTAAATAATTCAATTGGATATGTGTTAAAGTATGAATGTAAAACAAATACGGACTGATCATCTTTAAGAGACAAACAAACCGCTGAATCAAAGATAAACTTTTTTTTTTTTTGAGTCAATAAATTTTAGATTAGGGTTTTAAATTTTCTAAATCTAACTCTTGTTCGTTTTTTTTTATCTCTCATTTATTGTTTTACAAACATTTGTGAGTCTAGATTTCCACCTTTTAATGTGATTTAATCTGCTAAAATATGTCTTATTTATTAAATTTATTAGCAAGCTCACTTTTTATTATTTGATATTCAAATTGACGTAAAGATTTTCTAAAAATGTATAATCAATATAGAATAATGTTACAACTCTGGATCTGAAAACGTGCGCTCAATCAGAGTGATTTTTTTCGGCACCCACTTGATGCTATGAACAATCCGTGTATATTTATAGGTGATACAGATTAGTAACTTTAATATTTTTATTTTTCCAATAGGTTTTTAATTAATTAATTAATTTTTCAAAAAGACGCTCAACTTTCATCCGCTTATTTATCTTAATTAAATTATATTTTAGTTTCGGGTTCACACACCCGACTTTCTATAAATTCAAGACGATCAGAAGAATGAGGCTTTTAAACCATGCTTACTATCTGTATATGTGTGTGTAAGTGTGAATTGTGTGAATGTACGTGCATGTGTGTATGTGTACGTGTTTGTGTATGTTTGTATGTGTTTGTATGTCATGCTGTTGATGCTTGAAGTAAAAATGTCGAAACTCACCAAGCTTAGAAAATAAGAAGAAAATTAAATATGGAAAATACAATAGTCATTTTGTGCTATTTTTTTTTTTTTTTTTTTTGGTTTTCGGGATCAGATAACGGTTCCTTTCTAGCCCCCTTTTTATTGTTTAGTAGTAGTAGTAGTAGAGCGGTTACAGAGAGACAAGCGAACCCTGTTCACAAATGACGTAAACTGTCACTTTTAATGTTGAGAATGTTCTTAAAGGAACCTTGTCTGGCCGACGCAGTCTCCACGGCTTCAGATGATAGGAATGGATATCTGGGATACGTCTGATGTTTTCTGGATCTTTGAAGTGTCTAGGCGAAGACCCTGCTTTTGGTCAAAACAAAAATGGTCGCCTGTTATTATGTCAGTTAACCATTTTCAGAATATGTTACAATCACTTTAAAACAAAAGACAGCCCAACATTTAGTGTGTAACATGATTTTTGTTTCTTTCTTAAAGTAAAAAGTTTCTCGTTACTTTATTCCATTTTATTTACTTTGGTAAAACCGAATACAACTTTGGCGACAGCTCGTGTGAAGATAATAAATCAGGGTGTTTTATTCCCCTTAAAAATTCAAAACTGTTATTATGCAATCGCTAAAATGTCTAAGAATTTTAAAACACCTTTTCCTTTTCTTTTCTAAAAGAAAAACCGTATAAAAGAGAGAAAATTGCTTTCCATGCCATGACAACGACGGGGCACCTGTCTCATCGAGGCCTACAGTTAGTCCGTGACTACGTCTGAAAACTTTCAGAATCTTGACTAATTATTATATTTAAAAAACCAACAACAGTGTTCCCGAAAGTAGGAGTGCTGGATAGCATCTACGTTGCTCTCTGCACCCTGACACTGCCTTAGGCCAGACGTGGTTTGCCACCTCTCATCGCTCTTCCATTGTACCTTATCTTGTGGAGATAACGTTTTCTGTTTGTGTGAATACCTGCACAAGTTGGCTTTCACGGTTCTCTTAATGAATAATTGTTTTATAGCTACTCTCGAACCGGAGATTTATCTACTAACAGTCGACAGCAGAATGTCCAATGTATTGGAGGTTTTACCATTGGCTTCTGCCAAATTCCATTGCCATTTTATGCGCTCTCTTTCAAAGTTAATCATTTCTCTTGAAACGTTCTGTTTGTGGTTTCGTTCTTCCATTATTTGCTTATTACTCAACTTGAATATCTATTTAGCTCTCGGGGAAGAGGTTTCAACTACATGTGTCAAGGATCTCTAGTATTTCTTACCAGATTTAAATGTTTAAACATTGGGAAAGTGAATCTGAAGTTTCACATCAGTTTTTCTTTATAAATATTTTTATGTAATTTTATATCTTCAGTTCCTGTAAAGTATTTCAAACATTTCCTGATAGCATTGGTATATTGTGCACAAGCAGAATATACATTAATCAGTATTTTGTTAAAGCAAAACTTTATTACATTCTTTGTTAGAATTTTAATTGAAATGTTGGTATATATTTCACTTTGCGGTGTGATCAAGAATAAGTCCAAGACAGATACCTTAGACCAACTCCTTGTGCTGTGTGCTTGCTATTGAGAAGTGTAGACGGCCATTTTCCCACTTTCTTTCACCAAAAGAATTCTGATTCTGATTTATCTAGGTGCTAAGAAAAGGGAAAGTGGTTTGTACATGAAAATCAAGTTGATAGTATCTATTATACTTTCGACAAACATTTCGAGTGCGATTGAGAGACTTGTTCATTTTCAGGAACTGCACAGTCTTGAGTCAAGGGAAATTCTGAAATGTCTCAAAACAGTGATAATCTCTTGTCAGTCTTAACAGGTTATAACAAAAGACTGGTCAGCCATTATCAACCAGTTCAAAGGCTGGCCATGCTTCATCTATCAAGAAGCTTTCCAAAAACACATCATACATACAAACACAACTGCAACTATAAACAGAGAGAGAGAGAGAGAGAGAGAGGAGAGAGAGAGAGAGAGAGAGAGAGAGAGAGAGAGGAGAGCGGAGAGAGAGAGAGAGATGGAGATGGAGAGAGAGAGAGAGAGATGAGAGGAGAGAGAGAGAGAGAGAGAGGAGAGATGAGGGGATGAGAGAGATGGAGAGGAGGAGCGAAGAGAGAGAGGAGAGAGAGAGAGAGATGAGAGAGAGAGAGATGGAGAGGAGAGAGAGAGATGAGAGAGAGAGAGAGAGAGAGAGAGAGGGGAGAGAGATGAGAGATGAGAGGAGATGGAGATGGAGAGAGAGAGATGGATGAGAGAGAGAGATGGAGGGAGAGAGCGAGAGAGAGATGGAGAGAGGGAGAGAGAGAGAGGAGAGAGGAGAGAGAGAGAGGTTAACTTTCTGTTTCCACCAAAAATAACTTCTTATATAAGAAATTCCTCTCGATGAAGAGTTCCTGCTGTAAACGCTATCAACGAGATAATTCAGATCAATTCTGCATTAATTCCGTACTTTTTGAGCAGGCACAGATGCTTAAGTCGCAGAAGAATGTGAAAAAAGCTATGAAAATTGGAACAGTGAGCATGCGCAGTATATAAAGGCTTTGGTGAATTAATCCTTATAATAATTATCATTTTTAGCTATATTTCCTATATACTGTATTTTAAAGATAGATATCAACAATGTATATAGACATCCCCTTCAGCCAAAATGCTGTTGAGCAAAATCATCTAATCATTGCTGAAAGGCAAAGCAAAGATTAGATAAACATTGCCTAAAGTAAAAACACAACTACGAATGTGAAACACAGATAAGCATGTTTAGATTTTAACTACTCTATGTAACATATAATTTTAGTTAGTTTGCTACATATATGAGATCAACTTGTTTCTATAAGAGCTAGCTGGTGCAATAATCTACACTTATGAGCCGCTAAATTTCCATAAGCCTATACAGTAAAACAAAAATATTAAACTGTTCATCTAGATTTGAAGGCTCTTCTGTCCAGATTGCGTACTACATACATGGTTGACAGTATATTTGATTTGTCTTTTGGTTGTAGCGTTTGGTCCAAGAAAGACACTATAAATAAAGCTCTCGCTAATGAGAGAGGGATAAGGAGAGAAGCAATGAGATGTCGCTTGTTATAGCGAAGCAGCAGATTTAAATAAACATGAAATATTTACTAAATGTTTATGATTATCGCTTTCGTGATTTTTCGCTTTCTATCAAAGGATACTGCATAATTATCACCTCGATTTCTTCTTTAAGATGCTCGATTTTTCAGCTTAATAAAATAAAAGACAAAGTGCAGTTAGAAAGTAAGCTTTATTGTTTACAAATTTCCAAAATAACGAAGATAAGTTTGTTTGGTATACTATCACGTCAACTTCACTTTATCAAGTTCTTAGCAGACAATTCATCTACTTTGAAATTGGCTTATAATCGAAGCATCTCTTAATTTACATGTTTTCATTTCTATCTGAATTGGAGCTTGGCATCTTATTGGGCTGGTAGTCGCCATCTTTGTGATACACGTCTCTGGAAGAGTCGGACTTCAGATTAAGTTTTTCGATGTCTGGGATTCACATTTTCTCCTGGGGAAAGAAGATAAAGAATTAAATCAGCTTCATTTTTCACTTTATTTTCAGTGTTATCTTATTAGGACAACATTCTAGAAAATATTTACAATTCCACATCTCGAAATACCAGCCCTGTTAGGTCTAAGCTTCGAGAAAGAAACTCTCTCGGAGACACTGGATAGATATTGTTGACACTGAGAAGAAAACACACAAGAAACATTTTTTGAAGCTGTTAATTGACCAATAAAACGGATTTATTAGTTGATTGCCACTCTGAGGTGAAACACCTTTGAGAGGAGTGGATACAGAAGCATAACAGCAAGAGAGAAACAATGAAACAATTTTTGAAGCTGTTAATTGACCAATAAAACGGATTTATTAGTTGATTGCCACTCTGAGGTGAAGCACCTTTGAGAGGAGTGGATACAGAAGCATAACAGCAAGAGGGAAACAATGAAACAATTTTTGAAGGTGTTAATTGATCAGTAGACCAGATATTTTTAAAGCCACTCCATGAAAGAATCTCTTGGTGGGCATTAGATACAGAATCATAGCACTAGGAATGAAAGATGCAGAAACAATACTGAAAGGTCTTAACTGATGAGTTGACAGGGTTTCACTCCAGAGTAGAATCTCTTGGAAAACACTGGATGCTGAATTGTATTACCGAGACAGAAACACAAAGTAACTGGTCTTAAATATGATAATCTATCAATTTTTACTGTATTCATTTTCTAATTTCTACTCTGAGGTAGAGATTTTCAGTGGTTCAATGATGACAAATTTTAACAAAAGCAAGACCACGAACCCTAGTTGGATATTTATTTAACTAAAGTTGTTCTCCGTTACAATAATCACAACAGTCTGTTATAGTCCTTTTTCCCTTCCTTTCAAGTACTGTATTTTAATTATGAGACTATATGAAGGTCCAAGGATTGTCATCTTTAATTCTTTCCTTTCTTTGCAAACCCAATATTCTGAATTCGAAGTCTTGGGAACATTTATCAAAAGTAAGTTAAATGTGAAACGTTTGAGGCATAGCAAGTAGTCGCCTAGATGTAGTTAGGGACTCGTGAGCGGTGATCAGGTCGCGCCCCAGTCAAGAGTTAACCCATAAGGCGCTGTGGGACCTGGTCCGGTACTTGATCCAACACCTTAAAGGTCGCCAGCACAAACTCAATTGGTGTAGGATTCTCCGCCCGAAATAAAAGGGACCGCCTCTCGAACCTCCTGGTCTTCTCTGCCGTGAACAAAGCGAGTCCTACCGCGGTTGAGCGCAGGGCACAGCTGAGGTTGAAAACCACCAACATTGTCAACTCACACCGAATCTTTCTTTCAGATTTTAGCGATACACGGAGAGAAAACTCCGCTGCGAGGGGCGAGCACTCGGGGAGGATCGTACCTCTCCACCCACGGAGGGAGGGAGGGATAACAACCGGCTACCCTCCATCAGTCTCGCTCAAAGACTTTCTTCATAAGCCTCATTTGCAGACAGCTGCGACGGCCGAACCTGGAACCGACCTGGCTACACGACATCAGAATATCGCAAGCACGTTAGTACTTTCTAGTATCAATAAACTTGTTAAGCGCAACAACAAAAGGTTGAGGTTCGTTGTTGTTGTCCCGGCCTCCACTAGAGGGCGATGATGACATACTGGGAACGTTGACCGGCGCAGAACGTGTCCGGTGTACTCCGACTTCGGTCGACACAACTAAAGTTCCACCGCTAGAACTCTTCGTTTTCCTAATGTGAAAAAAACAATTGCAATTAAGTTTTCAAATAAATGTTACATATTCGGTTTACCGATTATGCTTTTCACTGAAGATAAAAGTATAATACGCAGCAGAATGAGCTACTCCAAGACAGTTTTGTTGTTGCTTTTTATAGTATTACCGCCACGCCGAAGTTTAGTGTTAGACACGACAGAAAGTTGTCTCGTTAAATGTGCGTAGACCGTCCATCTTTCTTATCTCTAGAGATTAACGCGTAGTTTTTAGCTTTTGATTTTTATCTTTATTATTACTTTATTTACAGCTGTTTTGGGTTTTATTTAAATATTTTTTCTTTCCTAATCCTTTATTTAATTCTTCTCCCAAAATCCTACATTTCTATTAGACTTCCTCTTTAAATATACCCCTAAACCCTCATATATGACTTTATTTTATGATAAATATGTCGGACATGGCGATGCATCTTTTTCCTCGTCAAAATCTTTCGCCACAGATTCTCCATCACAAGCAGGATATCCCGCTACACGTTCACCCTTTTTGTCAGTGGCACCATGTTGTTATCACAGTATTATAGCTCCATTTTTCTGCCATCTGGGTAGTTGTTAGTACATATAATTTTTGCTTTGCTAACCAGTTTGCGGTTCACATCTGAAATATTTATTACTGCACGCAAACAATAACTTAACGAACAACAATAAGTGATTACATTTGTCAGTATTTGGTTATAGGAACAAGACGATAATCGCACGCAGACTTGTTGAGATTCTGTCAGAAACTAACTGAGTAGCAATCAGTAGCTTCTGTTTCTCTGAAATGGTGCTCTTTCTTTACCTGGCATACCAGACATCACTTCGTATACCACGTCGGTTTCCACCTTCCTTAAGTCACCAGCCTAGCGCCAGTTAACACCTGTGTTGAACGGGTTATGGCCGCGATTAAAAACACCTGGAGTTCGACCGACGATCGGATTTGTCGTCACGAATGACTACGTCAATGAGAAAGGCACTATGTGTGTTGCGACCCAACTATGGCTCAACCCGTGCAGTTTAATACAGATCTGAAGAATAGTAGAGTGAAAATGCACACCAGATGGTAAGCGAAGGGTTAAAAAAGAAAGTTATGGGAAATTTTCGTAACTTCTCCAGCTAAAGAAAAAAAACATCGATGAGACCTTCGATCTGTCAGAGAGGAAGGTATCACCCGAATAGCTGCTGTCGGTGCAGCTTAGTCTCTCTTCATGCAAGCCCGCCCTCTTTTGGAAGATTTTCCGTGATGTTGATAATTCTATGAAGATGAAGTTGGCATAAATGTTTGCAGAAATGAGAGAAAAAACTCAAATAGACTTTACCGTTTATCTCAAATTATGTAAATAATATTTTTTTCTTTAAATCATTGAAGATAGTAAAAGGAGTACCCATAAAATAATAGAATAAGCCATGTTACCCACAGGCCGCGTGTACTCAAGCTATAATTAGCATTTGTCAGGAGATAATAGAGGTGGGAGAATGTTAAAGATGCTTGGTACAGTTAACGCTCGTGATATCACCATCACACGAAGTCCGCGATTTAGCAATCTAAGTCAAAGACAGATAGCGCAGAATCTTGGACCTGCAAACGGTACAGCGCCTAATATCATTGCTAATTTTTGTCAGACAAATGAAGGAACAGCTAACCATCGACCACGACGGCCATCAATGGTTACAAAACGAGCAAACAAAAGACCTTTGTCCGTCAGTTAAAGTCCGGTCTGCAAACAAAACTTGCCGAGATCGCCAATACTGTAAATGTGTCACAACGTACAATTCGACGTCATTCGCATAAAACTAGGTACAATGGGGGGTGTGGTTCAGAGAAATCCTTTTCTTACGAGAGCCAGTGTAAAGCACGGGTTTGAACGTGCCCAGGAAATTACACAGAGATTTGCGACATTTTGGATGCCTGTCGCTTCTCTGACGAGCCTCATTCTCTTCAGTTGACGTCGGATGAACAAAGATGGATATGGAGGAAAAGGGTCAAACATTTCGGTAAATATGCTTACAGCCCGAAGTTCAACAGAGTAGTTTTAGTAGAATGGAAAGACTGGCCTGGTGTTTGTGGAGGGGCTCCGAATTCTTTTGCTCGTATATCCATTACCGATAATCATCCTATGCCACTTTTCCAACAAGAGGTTTTGCAGCTGAAGACACACTTACTGCAATAATATTGGCCACTTGTCACATCCAAACACCCACCATCTCGTGAAAGAGGGGGAAAGGGCTGTGGGTTCTTCCCTCGGCATTAACGAACCCTGACTTGAATACTGGAGCACCTTAATCGCCATCTTCGAAAAACAAGACCTCTTCTCGTATCTGCGGAGAATCTGAAGGATAAATTGACTGAACTTTGGTAAACGTTTGACCACGCTATCAACCAAAATTTGATTTAATCCATGTCACACTTGCCCTAGCCCCCCTGGAAGATTGCTAAGAATGGTTGTTTCATATATAATTTACAAATGAACCCTATTCTTTAAATAACATACTTATAGCAATGATAAGTAATAGTGTTACTGCCTTTGTGAATAGCATCGCTCGGCTATCAAATCTGCCATAGAGATGGAAAGCAACAGTCAGTCGCCTTTCCTGGATGTTCTGGTATCTAGAAAAGAGGGAAACCATTACCAGTGTGTATAGAACGAAAACATGTTGGGCACTGCCTACATCCTGACTCCAATAAACCCAATGAGTCGAGAAAAGGAGAGCTAAAAGCCTTTCAAAAGAAGCAAAACTAGGACTGGAAAGGCGACATATGATTTTCGGCTCAATTAAGAATGGCTGTCCTGCAAGATTTGTCAGAAACACATTAGAGTCAAACAAATAAACAGCTGCAGCAACAGAACAAGAAAAGATAGTTATTCCAAACTTTGAAAACCCGAACTTTTGGCCCGTCTCCGCAGAGAATTCAACACCAAAATCATTAAAAAGCGCTGTGACGTAACACAATCAACTGACACGTCTGGATGCTATCCACAAAGAGTACAGATTGAGTCCATCTGCCTGACTGCGATAATAAATACGTTGGGGAGACAAAGAAGCACGTCAAAGCTCAAAGTAAAAGAACAAAAAGGTTCAGCTAAGCTCGGTCTGTTAGAAAAGTCAGCGTTAGGGGATCAGGTGTGGTCTACGATCACCGTGTTAAATCGACAGTGCACGTGAGCAGCACGACCCTTTAAAAATCAGTAAAAGAGGTTACCAACATGGAACTGGATTCCAGCATACTAAATAAATCCAGTGTTGAGGATAGTAGAATCTGGTTACCCATAATAACCGAGAAAGCGGCTCAAATATTCCAAAAAGTACGACGGAATTGGTCAGAAGCTCCAATTACGCAATGTTGATCTGAAAAATGCCTCAGAAAGACATGGTGACCTTCATATCGTGGATTAAAGATCACCTCTGACACTTGTACCGTCCAATAACGAAAACCCATTGCACATTAAAAACAGTATTATTTTTTCAGGAATATACACTGATAATGGCGAGAGCAAAAGACCTCCGAAACGTTGGCTATGTAATTAGTTCTACTTAAAAAAAATAGTGGAAATTGTCAGAAGTAAATATTGTTTCTAGATCATTATATATTTGTTCGCTGCAGAAGATATACGAACACTGAGACTATAAGAATAATTTCCATACAATAGAAACAACGCTAGTTTTATGGAAGTTTAAAGCGCATATACTTTAAAAATATTAATATTGCGTATAACATCTTAAAAGAATTCTACCCAAATTATGTTTTATACATTTTTTTTTTAATTTAAAAAGAGTTAATTCCATTTGTACGCTTCAAAGCAGCTACGTTAATGAACTATAAGGTGGCTTTTAATTTCAAACTTAAAGATATAAACAAGTTACGTAATAATTATTTAAAAAAAACCGTTACTAACTAATTTCAAAGTTTATTTAGGGAATCTTTTTTTAATGTAATTTTCAGACCAAGCTACTGTTTTTGTTTCTTTCTTGACATTGTCAGATATCAGTCTGGTTAGTATTAGTCTTGTTAGCTATATTTAAAATCTATTAAAAGGACATAATTATCGAGAATAGAAAAATATAAATATATATATTTTATACGCTGAATTAATTCCAAACTAAAAATTTCTCGTTTAAGATTTACACGTTGATATTTAAAACGAAAATGTATCGTCGTTATCATAAGGAATAGGTGCAGATAAAAATCACTCACCAAGATCTATATTTTTCAAACTAATAAGAATGGTCATCTGATAAAAATTATGAACTAAAATTTGTTTTTAAAATGTACAATTACTTTGAATTGTCATAAATATTAAATCATTCGGCGCTGGTTATCGTTTGCGACGACAGTTCGTTATTAGAAGAACTTTTAATTGTCTGATAAAACACAACAACAACAACAAAATGGCTTATAAATTCCTCTGATGCTTTTCGGAATTAATGTCACACCCGATCTTCTCACCGACTGATATCCGCTTACTCTGACCGTATAGTGGCAACCGGAGCCAGTTGTCGCAGCAATAGCGATCCCTAACCAGACGTACGGATGTGGATGACAACAACCGACCTCGTGTGATTTTTAACCGTGGGACTCGAGGCAAAAGCGTGTAACGATTGTTGCTTATCTGTGGAGTTTGATTTACTGATGCTGTCGTGAAGTAGATTCCGCGACAACCAACTGCAATCTGCTCCACCAATGGATGCCTGACAATAAACAGTCTTAGTTTACGACCTCTTTCTTCTTTTCAAAGAACTACACCTGTTCGGCGGAGTCCTATACTTCTCAGACACGCGCGAATGGCGCTGCAGCGATCGATCCTACCACGAAGGCCACGAGTAACTTCGCGAGGAGTCGTTCCGTCCCGGCTTCGAGTCGCTCGTCATAGTTGTGCGAAACAGTGTAGCCTACGTGGATGTACGAGTCCGGTCAAACCACGTTGTGTATAGCAGAAAAGACGTAACCGTCCACCGACTAAATTCGTTCATCAATGGACCTCAACCTTAGTATAATCCGCGGGTTCGGTGCATTTTTGAACGTACTGGTGTGTTATAAGCCAATATGCATTGCAAATTTTGTTTACACCCAGCTCCTGCACATATAGCAAGCCATTAATTTTGTTGACAATTCACTATTTTTATAAATCAGCTTAGAAATTACATCTGAAAATCCTACCGAATGCTTCAAAACTAAGCTATATTCCACTGTCACTGTGTCCTCTGTAGTCCGAGATAAGGACAACGGTGATAGACCTCACACTTTGGCAAAGGCTCACTTTGATAAGTCGATGTATTCCTCCTAATGACATGACCGACGACTAATTAATGGACGGTTTCTATTGGAAAGTAAGGCCAAAATTATCGTTAGTATTACAAATGCTGGATTAGAATGTATGTAACCAAGTGTAATAAGTAATACAAAGTCGCAGTCTTGAGTAACAGGATTAATCTGGCAAACAATTCTATTAAACTAAAGTTTGTGACAGTATCATCTTCTTTCCAAATGTTGTTGTTAGTGGATTGACAACATCTAGTCAATTTTCTTTCATAAAAAATATTTTTTTGCGCGCTATTGAAGATATTAACTAGATATTTTATATCATTAAATTTTTTTCCGTGATAAGAAGTCAATTCTTTTTTCTTCTTTGGTGCTGTTTTTTGTATCTTTATAGGCACTGGCTGTTTATTGCGGTGTTTATATCTTTATAGGCACTGGCTGTTTATCGCGGTGTTTATATCTTTATAGACACTGTCTGTTTATCGCGGTGTTTATATCTTTATAGGCACTGACTGTTTATCGCGGTGTTTATATCTTTATAGGCACTGGCTGTTATCGCGGTGTTTATATCTTTATAGGCACTGGCTGTTTATCGCGGTGTTTTGGCTGTTTATGGAGGTGTTTATATCTTTATAGGCACTGGCTGTTTATCGCGGTGTTTATATCTTTATAGGCACTGGCTGTTTATCGCGGTGTTTATATCTTTATAGACACTGGCTGTTTATCGCGGTGTTTTGGCTGTTTATGGAGGTGTTTATATCTTTATAGGCACTGGCTGTTTATCGCGGTGTTTACATCTTTATAGACACTGGCTGTTTATCGCGGTGTTTATATCTTTATAGGCACTGGCTGTTTATCGCGGTGTTTTGGCTGTTTATGGAGGTGTTTATATCTTTATAGGCACTGGCTGTTTATATCTTTATAGGCACTGGCTGTTTATCGCGGTGTTTATATCTTTATAGGCACTGGCTGTTTATCGCGGTGTTTATATCTTTATAGACACTGGCTGTTTATCGCGGTGTTTACATCTTTATAGACACTGGCTGTTTATCGCGGTGTTTACATCTTTATAGACACTGGCTGTTTATCGCGGTGTTTATATCTTTATAGGCACTGGCTGTTTATCGCGGTGTTTATATCTTTATAGGCACTGGCTGTTTATCGCGGTGTTTACATCTTTATAGACACTGGCTGTTTATCGCGGTGTTTATATCTTTATAGGCACTGATTGTTTACATCTTTATAGGCACTGCCTGTTTATCGCGGTGTTTATATCTTTATAGACACTGATTGTTTACATCTTTATAGACACTGGCTGTTTATCGCGGTGTTTACATCTTTATAGACACTGGCTGTTTATCGCGGTGTTTACATCTTTATAGACACTGGCTGTTTATCGCGGTGTTTATATCTTTATAGGCACTGATTGTTTACATCTTTATAGGCACTGCCTGTTTATCGCGGTGTTTATATCTTTATAGACACTGATTGTTTACATCTTTATAGGCACTGCCTGTTTATCGCGGTGTTTATATCTTTATAGACACTGATTGTTTACATCTTTATAGACACTGGCTGTTATCGCGGTGTTTACATCTTTATAGACACTGGCTGTTTATCGCGGTGTTTACATCTTTATAGACACTGGCTGTGTTATCGCGGTGTTTACATCTTTATAGACACTGGCTGTTTATCGCGGTGTTTATATCTTTATAGGCACTGATTGTTTACATCTTTATAGGCACTGCCTGTTTATCGCGGTGTTTATATCTTTATAGACACTGATTGTTTACATCTTTATAGGCACTGCCTGTTTATCGCGGTGTTTTATCTTTATAGACACTGATTGTTTACATCTTTATAGACACTGGCTGTTTATCGCGGTGTTTACATCTTTATAGACACTGGCTGTTTATCGCGGTGTTTACATCTTTATAGACACTGCCTGTTTATCGCTATAGTTTTTTTAAAAAAACCTACATACAAAAGCGATATTGAAATGTACTTGATAGCTGCGGAACTGCTGCTGCTGCAAATAAATCATAAAAATTAAAACAAATTTTTCTGTTTTTATAAACAATAAATACTGTAGAAAAAGCAGTTATAAACTATTCCAGTGTATTGTTTATTGTTAATTCAAATTCCGCGTGAACTTAGACATAATCAGAAAATAGTACAGTCTATTTTGAATTTATCCCTGGTTTGAAAAGGGGAATATGCCGTAAATGTACAGAGTTCTCAATGTTTGGCTGCTCCATGAAATCAACGTTCTATAAACTTACTCTAAAATTAGGGTTAATTTTTATTATTAGCATTTGAAAAAAATATTTCACTATAAATAACAAATTCCTCAAGAACGTTTTAGAATTTCAAATATTCTTGTTGAATTTTATTTAATATGCTGCAATTTCTACCTAGATAATGAAAAGGAGAATAGATACTACCTCTCAATAAAATCGAAATTGCACATGTAGCTAGTAATAATAGTAAAAGCAATTGGATTTTTAAGGTAAGTTAGAAGAGATAGATAAATGTAGAGCGTACACAGAAGTCTTTGGATGAATCAGAAAAGCTTTAGCTGACGCCACACTTTCCGATGTTAGGTTAGACTCCGCCCTTAATAAACCTTCAGCCACCCCATTCCGCTTAAAGAAACTTTTCACAAAAATTACGAATGGCGCGAGATTCTTTTCCCCAGACCCACAGAGTGGAGGAGTTCTCTTCGATCAAAACTGGTGTAGGGATTTGTTTTATTTTAGATGCTTGAACCAGAAAAGAATAATAAATTATGATAACTACAGAAATAATCTCGGCGTTAAAAAGTTTTAATAACGATCTGGTAGGAGTTAAACAAATTATTATATTAAAACACTGAGAATTTAATTCGAAATATGGCAAGGAAGCATTTTGAAAAGCGTCAACCACAATAACATATTTTCTGAAAAATGACTTTCGTTGCCCGAGCAAAACTAAATCTCTTAATTATTAACCATTCTTTGCTTCTCTCATTTATCTGCCTAAGTAGCATTTATTCAGTTTGGTAATGCAAATTTTTTTTTTAATTGCCCCCCCCAAAGCTTGTTAATTTTAGCTCAGTTTCAACTATTTGAGAGAAATGTGTAATTATTTCATTACCCTCAGAAGACATGACAGAAGGAAAGTAGTGGTGTGTATAATACATTCGTTTGTATTTGTACAGCAAAATAACTTTATTTGCATGTATGGCGTAGCTGAGATTAGAGGTGTAAAGTTATTAATTTTAAATCTAATGCAAAATGTCCATTATTACAACAAGGATATAATGACATTTCTTCTCTAAAATGTAAATAAACTGTAACTTACTTTCAGAAAATTTAGCTTTATTCAACATCAAACTGCATTTTAGAGTTTGTCATTATGAGGGTTAGAGCCTGTATTTGTTTCTGCTGGAGATGTTGAGGGTGTCACATAAGAACTAGATCTTGTATATTCAGTTGACGGCTCAGTCTGAGGTGTTGAAATTTTAGTCTCGAGATTTGACTCTCGATTTAAAAACATCGACTTTTGGGTTGATGTGACTAGAGTTTTAGATGTAGAAAACTCAGTTCGTGATGTTAACCCTGTCTTTGCTAACCACATCTGAGATGATGTTTGATTAATCTGATGTGTGGATGGCTCTCTTTGGGGTGTTGAAGAAGCTCTTCCAGCTAACATCCACATCTGTGGTGATGTTAGCTCAGTTTGAGCTGTGGAAGGTTCAGTTTGTGGTGTAGATGCATCACTTTCTACAGATGAAACCGTTTGTTGTGTAGAAGATTCTTTATCTGTTAACATCCACATTTGGGCTAATGTTGCCTCATTATCAGGTACAGATACCTCACTTTCTGGTGTGGAGGATTCACTACTTCCTGACATCCACACCTGGAATGATGCTGGCTTACTTTCAGGGGAGGACAACTCAGTTTGTGGCGTGGAAGATTCTCTATTTACTAACATCCACATCTGAGGTGATGTTGACTCAGTTTGGGGTGTGGATGGCTCACTTTCTGGAGATGAAGACTCAGTTTGTGTGGATATTTCAGTCTCTAGAGATGATGGCTCTGTTTGTTGAGTGGAAGATTCCTTGTTTTCTAACATCCACATCTGAGGTGATGTTGGCTCAGTTTCAGGTGTGGACGGCTCGCTCTCTGGAGATGATGGCTCAGTTTGTAGTGTGGAAGATTTCCTGTTTACTAACATCCACATCTGAGGTGATGTTGGCTCAGTTTCAGGTGTGGACGGCTCGCTCTCTGGAGATGATGGCTCAGTTTGTAGTGTGGAAGATTTCCTGTTTACTAACATCCACATCTGAGGTGATGTTGGCTCAGTTTCAGGTGTGGACGGCTCGCTCTCTGGAGATGATGGCTTAGTTTGTAGTGTGGAAGATTCTCTATTTGCTAACATCCACATCTGAGGTGATGTTGGTTCAGTTTGAGGTGTGGATGGCTCGCTCTCTAGCGATGATGGCTCAGTTAGTGTAGTGGAAGATTCCCTGTTTACTAACATCCACATCTGAGGTGATGTTGGCTCAGTTGCAGGTGTGGATGGTTCACTTTCTGCATATGATGGCTCAGTTTGTGGAGTTGAAGATTCTTTATTTGCTAACATCCACATCTGAGGTGATGTTGGCTCAGTTTCAGGTGTGGACGGCTCAGTTTCTGCATATGATGGCTCAGTTTGTGGAGTGGAAGATTCTTTATTTGCTAACATCCACATCTGAGGTGATGTTGGCTCAGTTGCAGGTGTGGACGGCTCGCTTTCTGGAGATGATGTCTCAGTTTGTGGAGTGGAAGATTCTTTATTTGCTAACATCCACATCTGAGGTGATGTTGGCTCAGTTTCAGAAGTAGACGGCTCGCTCTCTGGAGATGATGGCTCAGTTTGTAGTGTGGAAGATTCCCTGTTTACTAACATCCACATCTGAGGTGATGTTGGCTCAGTTTCAGGTGTAGACGGCTCGCTCTCTGGAGATGATGGCTCAGTTTGAAGTGTGGAAGATTCTCTATTTACTAACATCCACATCTGCGGTGATGTTGGCTCAGTTTCAGGTGTGGACGGCTCGCTCTCTGGAGATGATGGCTCAGTTTGTAGTGTGGAAGATTCCCTGTTTACTAACATCCACATCTGAGGTGATGTTGGCTCAGTTTCAGGTGTAGACGGCTCGCTCTCTGGAGATGATGGCTCAGTTTGTGGAGTGGAAGATTCTTTATTTGCTAACATCCACATCTGAGGTGATGTTGGCTCAGTTTCATGTGTGGACGGCTCGCTTTCTGGAGATGATGTCTCAGTTTGTGGAGTGGAAGATTCTTTATTTACTAACATCCACATCTGCGGTGATGTTGGTTCAGTTTTGGGTGTGGATGGTTCGCTCTCTGGAGATGACGGCTCAGTTTGTAGAGTGGAAGATTCCCTGTTTACTAACATCCACATCTGTGGTGATGTTGGTTCAGTTTGGGGTGTGGATGGGTCGCTCTCTGGCGATGATGGCTCAGTTTGTAGAGTGGAAGATTCCCTGTTTACTAACATCCACATCTGAGGTGATGTTGGCTCAGTTTCAGGTGTGGACGGCTCGCTCTCTGGAGATGATGGCCCAGTTTGTGGAGTGGAAGATTCTTTATTTGCTAACATCCACATCTGAGGTGATGTTGGCTCAGTTTCAGGTGTGGACGGCTCGCTCTCTGGAGATGATGGCCCAGTTTGTAGAGTGGAAGATTCTTTATTTGCTAACATCCACATCTGAGGTGATGTTGGCTCAGTTTCAGGTGTGGACGGCTCGCTTTCTGAAGATGATGGCCCAGTTTGTGGAGTGGAAGATTCTTTATTTGCTAACATCCACATCTGAGGTGATGTTGGCTCAGTTGCAGGTGTGGACGGCTCGCTTTCTGGAGATGATGTCTCAGTTTGTGGAGTGGAAGATTCTTTATTTGCTAACATCCACATCTGAGGTGATGTTGGCTCAGTTTCAGGTGTGGACGGCTCGCTTTCTGGAGATGATGGCTCAGTTTGAAGTGTGGTAGATTCTCTATTTACTAACATCCACATCTGAGGTGATGTTGGTTCAGTTTGGGGTGTGGATGGCTCGCTCTCTGGAGATGATGGCTCAGTTTGTAGAGTAGAAGATTCCCTGTTTACTAACATCCACATCTGAGGTGATGTTGCCTCAGTTTCAGATGTGGATGGCTCGCTCTGTGGAGATGATAGATCTATTGGTAGTGTGGAAGATTCTCTATTTGCTAACATCCACATCTGAGGTGATGTTGCCTCAGTTTCAGATGTGGATGGCTCGCTCTCTGGAGATGATAGATCTATTGGTAGTGTGGAAGATTCTCTATTTGCTAACATCCACATCTGAGGTGATGTTGGCTCAGTTTCAGGTGTGGACGGCTCGGTTTCTGGAGATGATGGCTCAGTTTGAAGTGTGGAAGATTTCCTGTTTACTAACATCCACATTTTAGGTGATGTTGGCTCAGTTTCAGGTGTGGACGGCTCGCTTTCTGGAGATGATGGCTCAGTTTGTAGTGTGGAAGATTTCCTGTTTACTAACATCCACATCTGAGGTGATGTTGGTTCAGTTTGAGGAGTTGATGGCTCGCTTTCTGGAGATGATGGCTCAGTTTGAAGTGTGGAAGATTCCCTATTTGCTAACATCCACATCTGAGGTGATGTTCGCTCAGTTTCAGGTGTGGACGGCTCGCTCTTTGGAGATGATGGCTCAGTTTGAAGTGTGGAAGATTCTCTATTTACTAACATCCACATCTGAGGTGATGTAGGTTCAGTTTGAGGTGTGGATGGCTGGCTCTCTGGAGATGATGGTCTGTTTGAAGTGTGGAAGATTCCCTGTTTACTAGCATCCACATCTGAGGTGATGTTGGCTCAGTTTCAGGTGTGGACGGCTCGCTCTCTGGAGATGATGGTTCTGTTTGAAGTGTGGAAGATTCCCTGTTTACTAGCATCCACATCTGAGGTGATGTTGGCTCAGTTTCAGGTGTGGACGGCTCGCTTTCTGCAGATGATGGCTCAGTTTGTAGTGTGGAAGATTTCCTGTTTACTAGCATCCACATCTGAGGTGATGTTGGCTCAGTTTGAGGTGTGGACGGCTCGCTTTCTGCACATGATGGCTCAGTTTGTAGTGTGGATGATTTCCTGTTTACTAGCATCCACATCTGAGGTGATGTTGGCTCAGTTTCAGGTGTGGACGGCTCTGGTGATGTTGGCCCTATTTGAGGTGATGACGGCTCAGAATTGACTGAGATTTCACTCTCAAATAAACGCTTTACATTTACAGCTTCCGTTGATACATATGATTCCATAAAGTTTGTAGTTGTTTGGTGGGGGCATGTGTTAACAGGTGTGATCTCGTAATAAGGATAGCATTTTCCAGTAACAAATGGTATGCACATGGGGGAAGTATTAACACCAACAAAGTTATTCACTTCGCTGTGAGTACTTATTTTTGCATCCATCTGGAAAAAAAAGGAATTTATTATTACTATATACTACAATTTCAAAGTATATACTGGGTCCTTCAGGCATTTTCAAAGTTTCTATTTTAAAATTAAAATTCTTCCTTTTACCGTTTATATTATTAAAACATAGATATGTATACATTACACATTATATATATATATATGAATCTTTTTTGACAAGATATACTGAAAATTTATTACCTTGTTTTTCTTTAATTTTGAAGTAAATATTTTCACATAAATGTTTTTTTTTTTTTTTAAAAAAAAAATTCAACTATCATGCTTTACTGATTTAATTAATTCCCTGGGGTCTTAAATACCCGCCAGACTTACTGGAGTGAGATTTTCACACTGGAGAGAATTTTGAAAGAAAAAAATATTGAGAAACAGTTACTTCAATTGAAACGTTTCTCTACTTTTAAATCATGTGACGACTTCAAGCGGTATCCTCAAAGGGTTAAAGGCAGTTTCTACAAAGAATTTCAAAATGAGCACGAGCCGATCACCAACCTGAAGTACAAACTGATGTTTTTAATGTGCTGGGCAGGCAAATTTCTCATTCATTTGAGACTCGAAGGTTAATTAGTTTTAAACAACCAGTAAAATGTTTGCCTCTAGTGTTTCAGAAACTTATTGATGGCGTGGTTTTTACCTGTTTGTCGTTTCTCCTGAACTGCGTCACGATTCTCACCCGGTTTTCATGCGGTTCTGTGGTATATTTGTCAATAGCCAGGTGTTCATATAAGTCATGTTTTATTAATTCTCTGTAGTTTAACAACACATTCCTAAACCAATAAGGAATATTTTCCTGAAATAAAAGAGGTGAAGTATTATATGATTACTAAATAGTTCTCATTTTGCAGCATCCTTTCCTGCCTACAGACTCCACTCCTGTACGTCATATTCAATGTGTAAATAAAGTAAAGAGCATACTGTATCAAACTCTTTTTATGGGAGAACGGAAATGATTTGTTTACAGATGTAACTTGTTGTAGTACCAATAATTACTGATTAAACGTACAGGTGAGGTTAAGATCTATGTCGTATAGTTTGACATGTCATATGACTGATGATAGCCTCATCGTCTATACATTTAATTAAGGATTACCGGTATTGTAAAAATTATCCATGTAACAACTACCTCCTTACTTAAGATGCTGCGGTTTACTATTACTGAGGACAGTGATTTCTGTGATAGTTTTGACCTCTTATTACAAGCTCTTTAATTACAAAGGGGCGTAATGCATAGTTTAATAATATGTATCATAAATGGCATGCTTATGTTTCCAAATTAGAAAATACTAATGGAAATGAATGTTTAATTATCACCAACATCTATAGTTCAATAAAAAGAAGACTTTAAAACGTTCACCTTATAAATTACATCCACGTGATGTGACCTGTACATATTTAGTTGAACAGTTATATTGCGAGACTCCGGACTTTCATAAATTCCCTTTTCAAAGTTCACCAAAAGTTTTTTGGAAAGATCGTCCCGGGTTGAAGGTGATGCCTGCTGGAATTCCCACAGCAACTGTTCCGGGCTTTTCTTCAGCTGAACCTAATGAACAGAAAGATAAACCAGGCAATCGCCATTTAAAGTTTACAGGGGGGGGGGTCACTACACGGATTTTATAACAAATGCGGGAAAAGATCACGTCTCCTTCCAAAACAAAAGGCTGACCTTCAGAAGTGTCCATGTTGTGGAGAGCTCACCTACCGAATATCGAGATGTGGCTCTTCGTTTATAGCGGCGATAACATATTAATCACGAACTATTTTGAAAAACGCAAACTCTAAATTTATTAACGTTAAGAAATAAACGTCTTCATTTTTTAAACAATTGAATTAATTTACCCACAAAAAACCTGAAATACCATGAATACCAGAAATATGTTTACAAATTCTTTAAATTAGTTTTAAAAGACCCCAGCTCGATTCAGGAGGAAAAGGAAACTAATGATAATTTTAAGAAACACAATTTTTTACTCTTGTGAAAATAATAAAACTGACTTATCTGATTTATTAGAAAATTATTTCCCAAATTTGCTGTTTCTTGACGTTGATAACAAAATTTTTTAATATATGAATCGCGATGCTTTGTACATTATACAGGTAGGTAAATTCTGATGCACTCAGATCATTTCGATATCAAAATGTACCGAGCTCCAGAAAAACTATGGAGAACTAAAGATGGCGGCCATACAATCCTATGTCACGGATTTGTCCTGATATATATATTTTGGGGGGGGAACCATGAAGATACAAAAGACTTCAATGAGTCACTGAAGTATATGAACAGTGCCATCATGCTCTTGGCCAAGATTTTAAAAGATCTAGAGATTAATTCAGTTTCCGCAGCAGAAGTGCCGTGATTCATTACGGAAGGGCCGCGCCAGTTTTTAGGCCCATCCACACAGTCAGTGTTTAGGTCAGGAGGAGCCTCGGTCTGCTGACAGCCATGTCACAGATGGGAGTTTCACAGGAAATGATAGACTTTAAAAGAGTAACGTGACCGTGGTAGAAACCGGTGGAAAATCGACCAAAGCACTTTATATTCGAGTGTAGGATGCTAACAGGTTATCTATGCAATGCAAGAAAACCCACAAGAAAAATGTTTATTTGCATTCTGAACGCCCAAAGTCGATATGGTAGACATTTTGTATTGTGAAGAGAGGCGTGGAAGCAGAACACCAAAAAAAATGGCTGCAAATTTGCAGGAATATGCGCAGGTGTCCAGAATAACCGACGTTCTCTTTCAAATATGTGTACAATACAAGAAGAGCAAGATACAAACCAAAACAATCACCCATGCAATGTCGTCGTAAGTAATGAACAGAGAAGGAGCTACCAAGCCCTGATGCTTTTTTAACCCTATCATTTTTCCCGGTGAGTCCAGCTCACAATTCTAAAAAAAAAATTGGTCGTGAATGGGCGAAATTCCTTAGACAACAGGGATTTTTACTGACACTTACAAACCGATGGGAGTTGAAGAATCAAACGGTCACAGCTAGTGGTCTGTAGAAGAACTGTAACTCCTGCTTGGCACTCCATTCTTTGGAAGGAACTTCTGCTTTCTACTCTAGTGGCCATTTGTCCAAAGAGAGTATAACTTTAATTAAAATAAGCCTCAGTTCAACTGTTGGTGTACCGTAAAGACCGAAAGAGATCCAGGGCATTAACTGTCTGCCATGACCCAGACAATCACCAGAGGTAAACTCCAGTGGTTGTGGGGCCATCCTCTACCAATCTCTGTAAAAATGTCTTTATAAGAACCAACTTCTAATGCCTCTGTAATACAGATTCTGTGCCAGGAATGGAAGGAAGATCAGGATTGTTGATCTTGTCCCCACAGCGCATTGCTCACGATTATAGGGAGGGATACAAACCACTCGTGTTTGCTAGGAGTGTGTATACGTCTCCAGAATATTAAGGTGTTCTTTCAGACTTGCTGCCTGTCTTATTTATTCCATGTCCCCGTGGGCTTTCTGACATTATAAGTAACACCTTGGAAAACATCTCATCGGAAGTTTGCTGTTGTAATAGCACCCTTGAACTGATCCTGTAGAGGGAGATGCCTGACGACTCTGGCTTAACTCAATGACTTAACATAAGACCGACCACAACACGAACGGTTGTCGTTCGTAAACACAACAAAAATAGACGATTTATGGACAAAAAAGTCTCTCGGCCTCAAATCCTTTAAATGTTCATTCACAATCCTTTTGCACTCGGACCTGGCGTGGCAATACATGCGGTCGGTCCTTGATATAACAGGGTTTATGCACCCTCATATAGCAGTTTTGAGTTGGTCCCATTCCATCACCAGTGGAATTTTCACTAGCCCCATGCACAGGAACCTGATAGCCAGTAGGTCATTGGTTACGCAGCTCATCGCACAGAAAGCCTATAGGAAAAATAAGCTTGAGCTTTCCCAAGAGTATTTCAGAATTTAACCTTCACCGATTTTTATGTATCTTATTTTAATATGACTTCTCAATTGTTGAACTCGTATAAATTACTAGAGACGTTCAAATGAAACTCGGCTGACAACAGAATTTCCGTAATCATGCGGCCGGGAGTTATGTGACTTGAACGCCTCTTGTATAAAGTAAGGAGTTATGTGCCTTGAACTCCCCTTGTATAAAGTAATATACTGAGAGTGGCGCATTGAACATAATAAAGATGACTATGATTATATAAATGTTTAAGAGCAGTTTCTTTCCTTACTTTTATGCTGGCAGGGTTAGATATAATATAATACTTCTCTCGAGATGGCTCTAGGAAACATACCGACAGATTAGGAACGTGAAAATTTGAAGTGCCATTAAATAATTTAAATCACTGAAAACAATAATTATCAAGTTTGTTTTTACTTACTTTGGCAAGTATCGCGCGGCTCCTGCTGGTTGTCGAAGGTGATCTTTACCTCTCCACTGGCCTGTGACAGTTGTGTATCACACTCCACTGGTCGGCTCTCCGTTTCCGTCACTTGCTTAAACATTTGCATGTGGGTTTGGTCTGGGGGAGTCGATATTTGCTTGTAAATGTTCTGGACTCCGTAGACTTGGAACAAACTTTCCAGCTGCTTCTGGCTCTCCCACATCCTTCTTCGGAGTTCTCTGACCGGAATGGGAAGTTGCGAGTTGTGTTTCTGCTCGTAAAAAATCAGACTAAAGCCTTCCTTGATCTGGCTCAAGACTTGGTATTGCTGCGCCAACAACTCGTAGATCTTAGACGCCATTATTAACGAGCCACTCTTTTGCACAATGTGGAGAAGTTGGTCCTGCTGCTTCTTGAGATAACTCTGGGCTGTTTCTATGACAGAAATGCTGTTCTTGATGTTTTCAACAGTTCTGTCAATGGGAGTACGGACTGCTACCATCTCTTGCACCATTCGCCTGTAATTGGCTGCAGTATCAAAGATGGATTCCTCTAACTGCTGAAGCTTCTTATAAACTTCCAATGCCTTAGAGTCCAAGTTATTTAACTGTTGTCTTGTAATGTTCAGTTCCAAATCCACGGTATTAAAGAGCCTACATTCTCCTGTAATTTGCCACAGTTTAGGAATTATTTTAGATATAAGAATGTCAATTTCATGTTGAGTTGATGAACTTCTGTAACTGATGTGATAGAAAACTTGGAGAATTTCATAAGTTATCTGGTACAACTTTTTTATGGCAAACCGGACCTGATTTCGGGGTTGAGTATACAATTCTGGCAGCTTGCCTATGAGTGCCGATAGTTTTTCATCTAAAACGGCCATGTCTTTCTTGAAACTAGCTGGTGAATCCTTGAAGATGCGGACTACTATCGCTTCAACCTTCATCGCACTGTTGTAGACCCGTTTCCGCTCTATCTGCCTTAGTATTTCCGTGTCGAGATACCTGTTGACAGACTTGATATCTCTTATTTGATGATAAATTGTACGTTGCATGAATTTTTCCTCAGACGACTTTATATTAGCGAGATTGCGCGCGGCCTGATCTGTGCGAGATGCTACAAAGAGGGTGGTTTCGATGATATGCTTCAGTTGCTCCACCATCGTGATCTGCTTCATCGCCACAAGTCGCAGCAGCAAGTGCAGGGTTTGGTTCTGCACCAGAGGAAGCCTCGGTGTGGCTTTCTGATGCTCAACTAGGACTTCGTTTATTTTCTTACCAGTCGCAGACACGTTGCTCACCAGGTTTGTTATGATGTCCGTGTTTCGGTCGACGCACTCAGGACTGGCGCACTGCTGTATCAGGCTACGGATGGTGCTGGAGCTCAGCGTCTGAATTCGAAAGATGCTTTCCACTTTTTTCAGAGCGCCAATTTTTTCTTCCGGCCGCGACGCGAGTCTGGGGACGAAATCTTCAAAAGCGTCGTATCTTGATTCGCCAAAGCCGCCAATGCTGGACCAGCTCTGCCAAACTTTGGCCGTCCTGTCGAGTAAAGTGTGGTACCACGAAGCCAGCAGCCATGGATAGACATCGGCTACATCGGCGCTGGCCAGAGCCTTCTGGACTCGTCGCTGGTAAGTGGTGTTGAACAGACAGACTGGTCTGATGGGGCGCTGGCTGGGAACCGCCGTATCGCATTCGATTTTAATCTGGAAACAAGAAGACACGGATCACCGTTAAAACCTCTATACATATTTACAAATCCAACTACGGGAAAGTCCAATGACTGTCATTCACAATGCGACATTGCTTTCTTGGTTACTTTGTCTGGAATTAATAGACGGCTCCATCCAAAGTTACTGTCCTGCTTCGGTAAGAGGTTTCGGTATACCCGGGATGGCCGAACTTCCAGCTCCTAGTTATTTAGTTTTGCCTTTTTTGACAAAAAAACTTCAGCGACTCAGAGAACTTAAGCATAAATAACTTGGCAGGTGCTTTAGAAGGAATCTAAAAACCCGAGAATTATGTTAAAGGTATTATGATGTAGAGAACAACTGTTTATTAGTCTGTATTTTCGGATCATCTCTTATTAGCTTTGGAGAGAGGATGGCATCCTTGCTGCTGAATAATTCCCATCTGCAGCAGGAGGGAACTTATCATGGGGCTTGGATTAGAAGTGGGGGGTGAGAGAGACTGTTTGCCAGAGAAGAGTTAACTCTTCACGTCCTCCTAGCGAAGCTCCGGCGAAACGAATCCGGCTTCCGTTACGTAAACGGCTACAAACCCCACTTTGTTCCATTAATCAGTATAGGGTTAATAATCGGGGGGGTTGAACGGTATAATGACGGATTTTGTACAACGTTTACCTTCAGTGGAGTTTGAGCTTTCCTCTCGATAACTCCTAGTACGAGAGCATTCATCTGGAACTTCTCGTCTTGGCAGTGCTGGCAGAAGGTGACGTTGACGTGCGCCTTTCTGCTAGAGCCCGGCCACAACCCTCGGAGAACGGCTTTGGCGGTGACGCCTCGTTTGGGGTAGGCGCAGGGGTGGGTCAGGACTTCGACTTCTACTGCTTTGGGAGCGGGATCGTCCTTTATCAGGCTCACCGACAAAACCTGTCTTCCTGTCAGGGGGAAGAATGCGCACTGATGCAAAAAATTCCGTGAAGTCAGAACACCGTGCACAGAAACACCAACTCCAATGGTTTCTAGTCCCAGAGTCTTGTTAAACTGGAAAGAAAAACAGAAAACATGAGGAAAAACGAAAATACTGCGCTGCATCTAGAGGTACTTTTAATTAGGCGGAGAAACACTACTTTTGAAACATCATGGTGAGACAATACATAAACATCCTGCTGTTACTACTGTATTTCCAAAAGCACCACGCACATACAAAATTTGTAATGTCGGAACCAATAAGATCACCACACAACCAGACCATCTCGCACAGCCATGAAACTCAACTATGCCGCCTTCCTGACAGGAGAACTACACTGTCCGGGCTTTAGAAATATTAATTTTTTAAATCCGCTGTATACCAGCTCGGGTGCATTTCCATCCAACTACCCTCCAAGTCAGTATTACTACTCAGCACGAGTTGAGTTATAGGGGCTGTGGAAAATAGTGCGTCTCTTTCTCCTTTGTGACAGCAGAGGTCCTACCCCCTACCAAGGTCTTGAATTCCGAGTGTGTTAACTAAATAAACGTCCAGCCTGTTCAACATGAACGCCAACTATAGGCTGGAGTGGTATAGGGGAAGCTACAGACCGACGTGGTTGGTCTTCCCGTTAATTCCGTCAGTTTGTTAACAACTTGTACAATAACTCATCGTTTAACAGTCAAAAACCCCGAAGAGTGGTCCTACTTACAGCACCAGCGACCGCATTGATGGTTGCGGGAATCTCTCTCGTCAGCGAGAAGGCTTTGGAGTAGGTGGCCGCCGCACTTCTTTTCGGTAACACCTCCAGCAGCGTGAATGGGGAGACGTGAACGCTGGCCATAACTTCTTCGCTCTAAACCAAGGAAATAACTTCATTTAAACAGGTTGTTAACTTCTTAAACGTGGGCAACAAACAACCATCCCACCACCGCTTTTCTTTTAAGTCCCAGAAAGGTTCAGTTTAGAGAATGAATTAGCGGAGATAGCTGGTGACGAATTTG